>PYAF01002085.1:93668-108493 GCA_007407185.1 Glycine tomentella
GTATTTCAAGTTGAATGAATGAGAGGTTTGTCAATGCTTGGATGTACTAGTTGCATGTGGTGTTTGAGTGTAAATACAAGCCATACACATCATGTGAGGTTGAGTGCCACCCTTTGAGAGAATTCTATCACCTTGGTGCATTCTTGATTCTAAACTTGACTACTTTTTCACTTTGTGCTTTGTGATCATGTTTTCATGGGTTGTTTGTTACCTCAACATTATTCTTCCATCTTTCATCTCTCTCACTTCTGTGCATTGTTATGATCCATTGAAAAATATGTGTGCCTTGTTCATATCCTTTCTTTAAATTTTTGGTTTACTTTAGTTTGAATTTTTCTTAGTCTTTCTTTTAGTTTTGCCCAGGAGTGCAAAAGTTTAAGTGTGGGGTATTTTGATAGAGTGCTTTTAGTTGAGTATTTTTCTATCCTTCTTAGCTTATTTGACCTCTCTTGGACCTTTATTTTCCTATTCTAAGTCAGTTTTTGGCTTAGGCAAGTAAGTGAGCTTAATTGCTAATTGTTGCGTATTTTTGGATTTTTGGCTCACTTGACGTATCTGACTAGTGTAGGACCTATAGGGTGCTACCGATCTCCGAATGGAGCGTTCTAGGAGTCCCTGGAAAGATAACGAAAAGATCTACAAGTTTGATAGAAATAGCCTAAGGAAAAATTCTGTCATTTAGAGGGTTATTTTAAGCTTTGAAGTTAGCACCTCTGCACTTGTAATTTTGGACTGCGAATTTGACTTTCATGGTTGTAAATAGCAAATAATTAGATTGTTGGGTTTGTTTGTGGCCCATTTAATTTTCAGAACTTAGTCACTAATATATTAGTGACTTTAGTGAAAACTTGGACAGCACACTTACAATTCAATAAACAAGTTTTACATTTCTTTTCTTTAGTTTTTAGGATCAAAAGCTTGTTCTTCATTTTCTCTCAAGGTTCTTCATTGTTCTTCATCTTCTTCATTTCCATTTTGCTATTCTTCCATTTTTCTGCATTCATTTCATGGGGCTTTCCTTGGTGATCATCATGGAAGGCTAAATCACTAATCAATCCAAGGATCTAACTCAAGCAAGAGAAGAATTGGAGTTCCGGTTAGGTATTTCAAATTCTACTTGAATGTTCACCTTCTTCTTCAATTTCTATTATGTTTTCATGATTATGAATGCATTTAGGGTTGAAAGTGAATTAGGATTATGGATTCATGTCTTAATTTCAAATGATAATCACAAGATTAATTGAATGATAGTTCAGTTAGGGTTGTGGTTTCAATTAATTTAGGAGTAGGATCAATTGAACTGCTTCTATTGAGATTGAATGAATGTTCATGATAGAATCAACTTACGAGAATGATGATGATTCGAATTGCTTGGGTTAGTGAATTGGATTGATGCTTTCTCATCTGTTTTACTTTATTCCTTGATAATCTTGTTAATTTTTGCATTGTTCTTTAATTTTAGTTTGTGTTTTTGCATGTTTTACTTTACGCATACCAACTGTTTGACAAAATTCCCCCTTATTATTACCAATGATTTGAAGTTAGAACCATATTGATCATGTCTCTGAGTCGCCCTAGGTTAGCTCTATGCTACAGAATTAGCTTAGTAAAATTGTTTTGGTGCATGTCGACAATGTAATATCACCCCCGTGGATTAGTTTAGAAATATCCTCATGCTTTATGTACAATGGGAAGTCGTTGTTATACACCCCGAACAAAGTAGGGTCCCACGACACCTGCATGGGTCTGAGTAAAAGCTGGGGGATGGTTAATGAGATTCGGTACAAGGGATCCTCAACAGGTTCCGGCTTATGTATAGGTTTCGTCGGTCCCTCAGGTCCCTGTTTATCCTACACAGTTAACAAACATAAGTCAATGACCATCTTCACTTTATATGACACAAATCATTATTAAATGATAATAAACACACACAAAATGAAATACCTTTTTCAAAATAAGTTGTACAAGATGTGTTGCCCAAGCAAGGAAGGTGTTAAGGTCATGTCTCACTAACTGAACCTCTTCAGTGGGTACAGGGACACGAGTATCAGCATCTTGAACTTCCTCAACACCTACCTTGACCTGATCATTGGCTAGAGTGACGTTGTGCATGGTTGTTGACCCCTCATAAACTCTTCCAAGGGAAACCAGGCTGGAAGGATTGTCATCGACACACAATGCATGTCTGTTAGATGCACCTATGTCTAGGTCCTGCAAAGAGGGATCGACACAGATTTTCTTCGTGCTGACACAGGCACCATAAGGACAAACCTGAACCTCTGGAGGCGGTATGAAACCATGAGACTGGATCTGAGACTGCATATGAGACTGCATCTGCTTGAAGGACATCATGAGTTGTTGCATCACCTTTTCAGTGATTGAATGCTCCAACTCTTCCCTGATGTTCTATTTTAATCGATCCAAGTCTTCAGGGTTCATTGACTTAGACATGCGAGAGGTTGATGGAGTCGGACCGAAGTATTGTTTTATCGTCACACCAGCTCCAACAGCATGGACACGACCTTAGTGCTCTGGCCATCCAATGGCAACAGTCAGTACATCCTGACGTCCAATGGCGACAAAGCTTCCCTGTGTCGATTGCTCTTCTAGGGTATCTTGCAATCAACATAATGTATTATATGAGTTTTGTAATTTGTTTTTTTTTTCTAATTAATGAACAATGAAACCATCATTTGACTTACAATCCTTTCTGCAATCTCACGTGCTACCTCAGATGTCGTGTGTCTTATTTTTTTTTTGTGCTAGCCAGCTTCCACTTGACGTGTCGTCTAACAAGAGACGAAGGATGAACGATTGTCTCAATGCTCTCTGCTTGGGTTGCTTCCTCCAATCATTTTTTTTCCTCCATCAATTTTTGTTTTAATAAATCATAAGCCTTGTGAGACAACACATGAGGGGCAATGTTTGGCTTCTGGATGGCCTGAGCCTTCTTTCTAACATCCTGTAAGAATTACAGAGATAACTGTCAACAAAATGCGCTTCAAAAGACTACATAATTCTCAAATTCTAAAACAATACAAGTCAACTAACCTTCCATGAAGCAGCTTTGCGACTCTCACAGAATTGGTGCCACTTATCTTTGCCGATTCCATATTTTTCACATACCTTGTTGTCATCCTTGCCCTTGCCTTGTGCCAAAGCCCATTTAGAGGTCAAATTAGACTTCAACTGCCTTCATCGCTCTCCTGCTATCTGAAGAATTTTCCTCTTCATTCATTGGTCGGACACTTCAAGTATATCAAATTTAGCCTGTGATACAAAAAACAAGTTTAACAGTTACATTAACATTTAAATTGTATTACTACAAATAATTACATTACATTGGACACTTAATTGTAATACCTGAATGTCCTCCCAAATCAACTCCTTCTAAGCTGCAGGAACTTCCTTCTAGTTACCAATGGTGACATCCACCTTGTCTGGAGCCACGATCCCTAGATATGTCCTCAATTTCTTTTTATGGGGACCATCAGCCTTCCCAGTGACAGGATTCACATGCACCACTGGTCTGTCAACACCGACGGGTCTGGTAGACAATGACCTCAGTCGTGTTGCTTTCCTAGTCTTCTTCGACATAGACAGCGAAGGTGCTGATTGAGGAGGAGAAGGGGAGCTCGGTGGTGTAGTCATGTTCCTATAGAAAACAAAATTAAATAAAGTTAAAGTGAAAAGTTAGGTAAGTTATGAAATTGTAAAGCTGGAAACAAGTTAATATAAAATAAAGATTACATTAAACAATGTTAATTAATTCTTATTCATCATGATCATTACGACTTGCATGAACATCGTCAACTTCTTCTTCTCTGTTGACGTTAGGCATTTGTGTCGAGTAATGAGGGAGACCGGTATCAAGGGTTGAATCATCATCGTCAAGATTAAGACCAATGGTTTTTCCATGTGGTACCACTGACCACCTTTCATCACAAGGATCTTGAACATAAAACACCTGTTTAGCTTGTTCTGCCATGATGAAAGGTTAATTTTGATAAGCTACCTTCTTAAGATCTATCAAAGTAAATCCTGAATCGTCGATTCGCAAACCGATATTGTTATCAACCCACTTACACCTGAAAACACACATAGTGAATTTAACATAATTAAGCTCCCAAATGTCATGAATGACTCCAAAGTAAGGCATGGACGCCAAACAAGGATTGTGGTCATGCACAGTAGCAAAGTGCTACGATTTCGCCCTAAAACTAACGCCATTGTTTTGCATTGTGCTCTTGTCATCATGTTCTTTGATGTAGAACGAGTACTTGTTGATATCATATCCCTGCCAACTTCTAACATTTCTTTTAGGTCCATCTGCTAACTTCCTTATTGTTTCAGAGGAAGATTCATAATTAAATATTGTATCTTTAAACCATTTCAGGAAAGTCTAGGTATGTTCTTTCAACAACCTATTCTTCATTTTTGGATTACTTTCCTTGACTAAGGCTTTGTGACGAACTATGTATGGCAGGACTTCATTACTGTTATTCAGTACATACAAATGAGCTTGTTGCAATTCCTCTAAACCAGGAGTTATATAACATGCAACCCTCGTGAACCCTTACCTCACACTCTATCATCATGCCAAGACTCGGAAAGCCCAACAGGTTTTTCATTTTCAATATACTCTAAACAAAATTCAATAGATTCTTCTGTAATGTACCTTTCAACTAAGGATGCTTCAAGACGGTATAGATTCTTTGCATACCGTTTTAAGATCTTCATCTATCGCTCGACTGGGTACATCCACCATAAATAAACAAGACCACACAATTTAATTTCCCTGACCAGATGAACAATTAAGTGAACCATGATATCAAAAAATGAAGGTGAAAAATACATCTCCGACTAACACAAGATAACTGCAGCCTCTTCTTCCAAGTCATCTAACTTTACCGGGTCCACGACTTTGCTATAAATGGCATTGAAAAAAAACCACATGCGAGTTATAGCATGCCTCACTTTATTAGGCAAAATGTCTCGGATTGCCACAACTAATAGTTGTTGCATCAAGACGTGACAATCATGAGACTTTAAGCCAACTAGTTTCAGATCTTTGACCTGCACAATGCTCTTAATATTTGAAGAGTATCCTTGTGGCACTTTGACTCAGCGCAGACACTAATAGAAACTTATCTTCTCCTTTCTTGAGAAAATGTGACATAATGGAGGCAAGTATATTTTCTTACCATCAGACCTAGGTGTAATTACTCACGTATACCTATCTCAGCAAGATCTTGATGAGTGTTCAAACCATCATTTGTCTTGCCGTGAATGTTAAGAAGTGTGTCGATGACACTATCACACACATTTTGCTCCACATGCATAACATTGATACAATGTCTAACATTTAGATCAAACCAGTATGGAAGATCAAACAATATCGATCTCTTCTTCCATATGCAAGTATTATCTTTCAGCTTCTTTTGGGTCATTCCAAATATAATATGGATGTCCTCAACCAGCTTAAGAACCTTCTCACCAGTTAACGGAATCGGTGCACTTTCATGCTCTTGACTTCCATTAAATGATTTTTTCAATCGTTAATAAGGGTGATAAGGTTTTAGAAAATATCGATGGTGAGTGTAAACTGTTTTTCTTCCATGTTTAAGTTGTACGTAACTCGTGTCTTGTTCACATATAGGGCATGCACGATGGCCCTTTACACTGTATCCAAACGATATCCATCAAACACGACAACCCCCTCGTCCCACAAGTTTGTCAAGTCTTCAATCAAGGGACTGAGATAAACATCAATGTCATTTCTTAGTTGTCTTGGACTTGATATCATCATAGACAACATCATGTATTTTCGCTTCATGCACAACCAAGGAGGCAAGTTGTGAATGATTAGCAAAACAAGCCACAAACTGTGTTGAGTACTTAAACTGCCATATGATTCATTCCATCACTGAAAAGTGCAAGCCTAAGATTTCTTGGCTCTTCATCGAATTTTGGATACAAACGATTAATCTTCTTCCACTACGAGGAAACAGCCGAATGGAGGAGCATTCTATCACATTTTCTCCTATCTGCATGCCATGTAAGGTATTTTGCATCATCTTCGATAGCAAACAAACGCTTAAACCTTGGAATGATCAGAAGATACCATAACACCTTCCTTGGGGGCCTTTATTTATGTTTTCATCATTGCTACAGTCGTCATCGTCCTTCAGTTTGTACCGTGATACCCCACACCTGGGGCATTTATGCATTTCTTCAAATTCATTTCTGTACAATATGAAATCATTAGGACATAAATGAAATTTCTGATACTCCATACTCATCGGATAACAGTATCTTCTTCGCTTGATATAGTAACTTCTTGGAAACGTGTTTTCATCTGGAAGCATCTCCTGAACTACCTGAAGTAGTGAACTGAAACTTTTGTCACTCCACCCATATCTGGCCTTGACATTAACCAGACTTAACACCGTTGACAACAGCATCAAAGACTTCTTGTACCCTGGATACAATGACTTCTTCGAATCACTTTCCAATGTGTCATACATAGGGACATGTGCTCGCTGAAAAGACTTCTTCGAATCACCATGCCATATACAAGTGGTGTAATTCTTCTTAATCCCATCACACAGAAGATGTTCACGTATGTTGTCTAGTGTTTGGCATCTCTCATTCAAACAGTTTATACAAGGACATAAATATTTTCCATCCTCATCCGATCGACTTCTTTTGGAAGCAAATTCCAAGAAATGTTCAACGCCTTCCTCATACTCATCGCTCATGCGACTTGCATTCATCCAACTTCGATCCATCTAATTAATAACTTTGTGATACTCACAAAGTTATTCCATTCATAAAAGCCTCACTTTTTTTGTTGAAGGTGTGACCCTATCCCATTCAGAAAGACATATTTTTCGTTCAAGGTTAATTAAGTCTCTTTTCTAAAATTTAACGAAATTTTGGTAGCATTTTGTATTGGTCTCCAAGTACACGCCATGAAAGTAGTGACATGAGTTTCACCACAGTCAAGTATGCACCCGAAGAATAAAGTGAAATGCATTGTACTGAAATTTCATCAAATTTAAGAAAACAAACTCAACCTATACATATGGATCTACTATAAAAAAATTACTCTTCCAAAATTGTCCAAACAGACAATAAGAATCAATACAACGACTAATCCAAATTGTTCGGAAGAATCACTGTATTGAATCTCAAACGGAAAAATAAGGTTCACTCATAATGATCATGAATTGTATATAAAACAATAATGACATAAAACAAGTTATAACAACATTCGTAAAAAAAGATCAAAAGTTTATGAAAGACATTCGTACTTGTCAAGATTGCAACTGACAATAACAATCAATGTCGTGATGAGGATGCAAAAATGAAAAGGAAAAGTTCCTACAAATTACAATTACAACTACTGATTAGTGAGAATAAAACAAGTTATAAGTAAACGAGGGATGCTGCAAAGTGTTAGTGGAGAAGGTGTTAAAACATGGGCCGAGAACTAAGAGAAAACAAAAAATTTAAAAGAACCTAAAGGGAAGCACTTTACATGCAACAGCTGGTGAGCCAAATCATATGTGTGTCATCTTTGAATATAACATCTTGACTGTTCAACATCATTTGTATGTAGTTGTCCTTTGCCTCTTTGTATCATCATCACCAGATTCATTGTTCGAGATTGTCATTGACCATCATCTCAGGTGCTGACGAATGCCTTTCAAATTTTTTTAGCTTCTATATGTAATGGGTACTTTTGTAAACTGTTTTATGCCATTAATGAGTATTTGTATATACAATTAATGTTCATTATGAGTGAACCTTAGTTTCCCGTTTGAGATTCATTACAGTGATTCTTTCGAACAATTTGGATTAATCATTGTATTGATTCTTGAATTGTCCGTTTGGACAGTTTGGGAAAGCTCATATTTTTTTAGTAGAGACTTAACCTATACATATGAATATACTTTAAAAAAATGTCTTCCTGAATGGGATAGGGCCACACCTTGAATGAAAAAAGTGAGGTTTTTATGCATGGAATAACTTTGTCAATATCACAGAGTTGTTAATAACATGGATCGAAGTTGGATGAATGCAAGTCGCATCACGGTTGAGTACAAGAAGATGTTGAAAATTTCTTGCAATTTGCCTCGGAAAGAAGTCGACCGGATGGGGATGGAAAATATTTCTGCCCCTGTATCAATTGTTTGAATGGTAGACGGCAAACACTAGAAGACATACAGGAGCACCTTCTGTGCGATGGGATTAAGAAGACTTATACGACATGGATATGGCATGGTGAATTGACAGACACGCAGAGGGTCTTGCAAACTGAAATGGTTGATGTTGACATCAGAGATCGATTAGAGGATATGATTCGTGATCTGGGACATGAGTCTTTTCAGCAATCACATACCCCTATGTATGATACATTGGAGAGTGATTCGAAGAAGCCATTGTATCCGAGGTGCAAAGAGTCATTGACACTGTTGTCTGTGGTGTTAAATCTTGTTAATGTGAAGGCCAGATATGGGTGGAGTGACAAAAGCTTCAGTTCACTGCTTGAGGTACTTAAGGAAATGCTTCCAGAGGAAAACACGTTGCCAAGTAGTTACTATAAGGCGAAGAAGATACTTTGTCTGATGGGTATAGAGTATAAGAAAATTCATGCCTGTCCTAATGACTGCATATTGTACAGAAATGAATTTGAACAAATGCATAAATGCCCCACGTGTGGGGTATCATGGTACAAAGTGAAGGACGATGACAACTGTGGCAGTGGTGAGAGTTCAAAGAAAGGGCCTCCCGCGAAGGTGTTGTGGTATCTTCCGATCATTCCAAGGTTTAAGCGTCATTTTGCTAATGAAGATAACGCAAAAGACCTTACATGGCATGTAGAGGGAAGAAACTCTGTGATGGGATGATCCGACATCCGGCAGATTCAATTCAGTGGAAGAAGATTGATCGTTTGTATCCAGAGTTTGGCAAAGAGCCAAGAAATTTTAGGCAGTTTAAGTACTTAGCAAAGTTCGTGGCTTATTTTGCTAGTCATATACAACCTGCCTCCTTGGTTGTGCATGAAGCGAAAATACATGATGTTGTCTATGATGATATCGGGCCCAAAACAGCCAGGAAACAACATTGATGTTTATCTTAGTCCCTTGATTGAAGACTTAGCAAACTTGTGGGATGAGGGGGTTGCCGTGTTTGATGGGTATCGTAAGGAGACATTTAAGTTGCGTGCAATGCTATTTTGTACCATTAATATTTTCCTGCATACGGGAATTTGATTGGATACAGTGTTAAGGGCCATCATGCATGCCCTATTTGTGAGCAAGACACGAGTTACTTGCAACTTAAACATGGAAGAAAAACAGTTTACACTTGCCATCGACATTTTTTGAAACCTTATCACCCTTATCGGGTACTGAAAAAAGCATTTAATGGAAGTCAAGAGCATGAAATTGCACCGATTCCGTTAACCGGTGAGCAGGTTCTTCAGTGAGTTGAGGGCATCCATACTGTATTTGGAAAGATTCAAAAGAAGCAGAAAGGTAATACATGCGTATGGAAGAAGAGGTCGATATTGTTTGAGCTTCCATACTGGTTTGATCTAGATGTTAGACATTGTATCGATGTTATGCATGTGGAGAAAAATGTGTGTGACAGTGTCATCAGCACGTTGCTTAACATTCAAGGCAAGACAAAGGATGGTTTGAACACTCGTCAAGATCTTGCTGAGATGGGTATACGTGAGCAGTTACATCCTAGGTCCGATGGTTAGAAAATTTACTTGCCTCCAGCATGCCACACTTTGTCAAGAAAGGAGAAGATAAGTTTTTGTCAGTGTCTACGCCGAGTTAAAGTGCCACAAGGATACTCTTCAAATATTAAGAGCCTTGTACAAATGAAAGATCTGAAACTAGTTGGGTTAAAGTCTCATGATTGCCACATGTTTATGCAACAACTGTTAGCCGTGGCCATTCGAGACATTTTGCCTAACAAAGTGAGGCATGCTATAAGTTGCCTGTGCTTTTTCTTCAATGCCATTTGTACGAAAGTCGTGGACCCTGTAAAGTTAGATGACTTGGAAAAAGAGGCGGCAATTATCTTGTGTCAGTTGGAGATGTACTTTCCTCCTTCATTTTTCGACAAAATGGTTCACTTACTTGTTCATCTGGTGAGGGAAATTAAATTATGTGGACCCATTTATTTACGGTGGATGTACCCGATCGAGCGATACATGAAGATCTTGAAAGGGTATACAAAAAACCTACACCGTCCTGAAGAATCCATAGTTGAAAGGTACATTGCAGAAGAAGTGGTTGAATTTTGTTCAGAGTACCTTGAGAAAGCAAAACCTGTTGGTCTTCTCGAGTTGCGACATGAGGACAGAGTGGGAGGAAAGGGTACACGAGGGCTGCATGTTATAACGACTGCTTTGCAGGAATTGTATCAAGCTCATTTGTATGTCCTGAATAACAGTAATGAAGTCCTGCCATATATGGTTCGTCATGAAGCACTACTTAAGGAAAGTAATCCAAGAATGACGAAGAATAGGCTGTTGAAAGAGCATAACAAGACTTTCTTGAATTGGTTTAAAGATACAATATTTAGTGATGAATCTGCATCTGAAACACTGAGGAAGTTAGCAGATGGCCAAAAAGAAATGTGAGAAGTTGGCAAGGGTACGATATCAACAAGTACTCCTTCTATACCAAACAACAAGATGAGAATAGCACAATGCAAAACAATGGGGTTAGCCTAAGAGCTGAGTCGTAGCACTTTGCTACTGTCCATGACGACAATCCACGTTTGGCGTGCTTGCCTTACTTTGGAGTCATTAATGACATATGGGAGCTTAATTATGTTAGTTTCTCTGTGTGTGTTTTCAAATGCAAGTGGGTTGATGTCAACAGTGGTGTGCGAATTGAGGACTTACGATTTACTTTGGTAGATCTTAACAAGCTAGCTTATCAAGATGAACCTTTCATCATGGCAGAACAAGCTAATAAGTGTTTTATGTTCAAGATCCGTGTGACGAAAGGTGGTCAGTGGTACTACACGGAAAAATCTTTGGCATTAATGTTGACGAAGATGACTCAACCGCCGATACAAGTGTGACTCATTTCTCGTCAGAAATACCTAACGTCGACAGAGAAGACGAAGTGGACGATGTTCATGCAAATCGTAATGATCATGATGAAGGAGAATTAATTAACATCACTTAATGTAATTTTTTTTTGTTAACTATTTTCGACTTGTACAATTTCATATGTAACCTAACTTGTCAGTTAACTTTACTTATCTGTGTTCTTATTTTTTTATAGGATCATGACTACACCACCCAGCTCCCCTCCTCGTGCTAAGTCACCACATCCTCTTCCTGAGTCAGCAGCGGCTCATGCTGAGTTAACACCTCCTCTTTAGTCAAGACCTTCACCGTCTAAATCGAAGAAGACGAGGAAAGCAACACGGCTGAGGTCACTGGCTACTAGAGCTCCTGGTGCTGACAGACCGGTGGTCCATGTGGATCCTAGCATAGGGAAGGCAGATGGTCCTCAGGCAAAGAAATTGAGGACATATCTAGGGATCGTGGCTAGAGACAAGGTGGATATCACCCTTCCTAATTGGAAGTAAGTGCCTTCAGAGTAGAAGGACTTGGTATGAGAGGGTATTCAGGTATTACAATTTAAAGGTGTACCATATGTTTTTAAGCATTACACAATTAAAATGTTGTTCACTTTACTTTAAAACTGACTTCCTTTTAATGCAAGCTGAATTTGATATACTTGAAGCGTCCGACCATTGGACAAAGAAGAAGATTCTACAGACCGTGGGCGAGCGCTGGAGGCAATTCAAATCAGACTTGACAAGGAAATGGGTCCTCACCTCAGGCAATGACGACGATGCCGATGCTGTATACAAAAAATACGGCATTAGTAAGGAACAGTGGACCCAATTCTTTCAGAGTCGGCGAGCAGCTTCCTGGGAGGTTAGTTGTTTTACAAAACCTTAAAATTTCACAATTATGCAGTCATACCGTCTCTTATTTGTAACCATATATGTCTAATTGTTACAGGATGTTAGAAAGAAGGCCCAGACGATCCAAAAGCTAAACACCTCCTCTCACGTGTTGTCCCACGGGGTTTACGAGTTGCTCAAGAAGAGATTGATAGAGGAAAAGCAAAAGAAGCAATTGGAGGGAGAAACTCGTGATGACAGCACGGAGACCATCATTCATCCTCTGTCCCCTGTTGGACGACACGTGATGTGGAAGCTGGCTCGCACGAAGAAAACCGACGAGATGACTTCGGAGGCGGCACGCGAGATTGCTGAGAGGATTGTAAGTCAAACAACAATCTCATACACATTTAATTAATTTTTGTATGACCAATGACAAAACAAATGTTCAACTTATTTTCATTGCAGGATTCCCTGGAAGAGCAATCCACACAGGGTTCTTTTGTTGCCAGTGGTCGTCAGGATGTCCTGGCTGCTGCCATTGGACGACCAGAGCATCCCGGCCATGTCCATGGTGCTGGAGCCGGTGTGACCATCACACAGTACTTCGGACCGGCTCCATCATCCTCTCGCAAGTCAAAGTCTGGATCCATGGCGCCTGAAGACTTGGATTGCCTGAAAGACAACATCAGGGTAGAGCTGGAGTAGTCTATCACTGATCGACTTACACAGTCGATCACTGAAAGAGTTACTATAACACCCCGTAGGCCTCCGATGTGTTATCATTAATAATATCAGTTTAGCGCTTAAAATATGATTTTAAAATTTCAGCAGAAGCACAGAATCGCCTTTCTTGATACATTATGTATGGAAAGAGAACATATCATAAACAATACACACATAAGAACCAATATCATACCCCTGCTGATCCAGTTTTCTCATAACATACATCAGTAAGACAGATAACTAATACTTAGGCAGATAAACATATACATCACAATATACTCAGGAGGAAAGTCTCATATCATATCATAGTTCTGTATATATATACATCAGTTTCAACACCACACAGTGGTGATACAAAAGAATAACAGCCCTAACCAAGGGTATACAGAACTATACAACCCTTATCAAGGGTACAAAGCATAAACAAAACAAAAAACTGAGCCTTCAAGCTCCATCCAATGCTCTCAGCCAAGCAAAATGTCTCTACTCGGGCCTCCTGCCCTGAGACTGCTCTCTTATGTCTGAAGAGTCACCTGAAATCATAATCCCCACACGGAGTGAGATTCGTATCTCAGTAAGCTCAGGGTCCTTGGGAAGTCATCCCCACCCTGGCCCACAATTCACAATACAAACATCAAATAAGCACACACATTAAACTAGCCCACTGGCCCTCAACACAACATGGAGCAGCTATCTGCTCTATACTAGTGGCAGAGAACCCTCAATGCTTGGCGGAGAACCCTCAACGCCGTGCGGAGAACCCTCAACGCATAATCACATGGCAGAGAACCCTCAATGCCTGGCGGAGAACCCTCAACACCTAAATACAGGGCAGAGAACCCTCAATGCCTGTATTTATCTATTGGCCAACAGATCTATCATAATCACAACATAAATTCATCCAACACAGATGCACACATATCATTATCAGAAACATAGTAGCCAATGTATGCATCATGAATCATGTCCAACACTCCCCAGAGTGTGGTGTGCAACCAAGTGGGAATTCATCCCCAGAAACACTGAACTTACCTGGTAAGGTCTCAGTCTGCAGTTCCTTCCCAGGTCTGTGGCTCCCGCGACCAACAGTCTCAATCTCACGCCCTAATCAAGGCATATGCTAATATCAAAACCAATCCACAGACATTCAAGTCACAGTACATATCATAACAGAATTCCCCTATCCTAGGGTTCAGTCAAGCTCAGCCCTACACCAGGCTGTCCACAGACCATCCAAGGTCCCTCAAGGCCATAAGCCAAGCCTCTGAGTCATCCAGACTCAATGCACATTCATACATGGCATAGCTTTCCTCAGCCTTAAACTCAATTATCACTAGTACGGACTGAGTTCCACTCAAAGTCTCATTCAAATAGCCACTCGGGCTCAGCACAACACAATCAAGGCTCTAGCCTATCGGAGAACCATCAACAAGTGATTCTACACAAGTCACACAGGCATATACAGAGCCAAGATTCAAAGTCATCAAAATCAAAAACTAAAAGCTAATCCTTCATCACTACTATGCCCTGAGCAAGTTTCTCTACAGGACCCTGGGCTAATTCTAGCCGCAGCTCAGTGTGGGTCACAATACTCAGAAAACCCCAAATTCACAGATAACTGGAGAAACTTGAGTTTCTTACCTCAGTGGCGATCAGAAAGGCTGAAGGACAGCTTCCACAAGCTCTGATGTCTGTCACTCGCCTTGAATCCTCGCCAAACCACCGCTTCTGAGGTTTTCCTCTGAGATTCCAAATCTCACTCACAAGGGGTTTTTAGAAGAAAAGGATGAAGGATTATAGCTTCCTCAGAGTTTCTCTCAAGTTCCTCAGCTAAAAACAAGTGTTTAGGCTAGTATATAAGGTCCCAAAAAGCTTGGAACTGCCATTAATGGAGGTTCAGGTCGTGGGGAAGAAGAAACCATGTCTCTAGGGCCAAAATTTCGTAAAATGGCCTTTAAATACAGGGTCTGCCGACCTTCCAGCGCTAATCGCGCCATATATGGTGCTATTCACGCCAAATTAGCGCAACAAAAAGCTTCCTGGGCATCTATGGCGCTAACCGCACCAACTGGCCGCGTCTGTGGCGCTAATCGCGCCAAACTGACGTTATTCGCGCCATAAGGCCGCAAGAAATGGCCTTCTGG
>PYAF01002085.1:108593-136650 GCA_007407185.1 Glycine tomentella
TACTGGCGCCGCATCCCACGCTAACTGCGCCTTTCCCACGCTATCAGCGCCATGCTACAGTACAACTACAGTAAAATATTATTATTTTATTTGTTTAAATTTTTTTTTTAACCAAGGTTATTATAGTTACCCAACAAGTGATGATGAGCTTCAACCAGTTGCAGTCCCACATCCAGTCTCAGGGTGTCGTGTAGCCTTCGGAGGTTCAGTCATGTCCCATTGGTGCCTGTGTCAGCACCAAGGGAAGCTATGTCGATCCCTCGGGCAATGACCTAGACACGGGTGCATCTGACATGCGTGGGTTGTATGTGGATGACAATCCTCCCCGCCTTGTTGCCCTTGGTAGAGTTCATGAGGGATCGACGACTGTGCACAGCATCCCTCTTGCCGCTGATCAGGTAAAGGTGAGTGTTGAGGAAGTACGCGATGCAAATGCTCGCGTCCCTGTTCCCACCGACGAGGTTCAATTAGTGGGGTAGGCACTTAACACTTTCCTTGCTTGGCTGACACATCTTGTACACAATTTTGATTAAGGTTTTTGATTTTTGCCTTATTTCTTCTCATTTACGAATGATTTGTCACATATCAAGTTAACCTGATCGCTCACCTTTGGTTGTTAACTGTGTAGGATAAACAAGAACCCAAGGGACTAGCGAAACCTGTAGATAAGCCAGAACGTGTTTCTGATTCCTTGTACCATATAGCATTGACCATCCCCGATCTTTTCCTCAGACCCTTCCAGGTGCCATGGGACCGGGTGATGTTTGGGGTGCATAGTGAAAACTTCCCGTTGTACATCAAGCATGAGGATATTTCAGAGATCATCCATGGTGGTCAATGTCTCAATATCTCTGTTATACAATTGTGGATTCTGTAAGTCTCTTGCAATTGACTAGCATTACTTGGTGAATTGTTTTATATTCTAGCATAACTAACTTTATTTTCACCGTACAATAGGCATATGAATCATATAAGTTTGCAATCGGATCATGCCGATGTGTATGGATTCCTCGAGCCACAGTCCATACAGAGATCTGGCCAATCTCAATTTCAAATCTAGGACTATATGAAGAAATGGATGCAGAGTTCACAAAAACATGTCTACCTTGCACCGTATTTGAATGGATAAGTATAAATGAGTATCATAATTTAATTAATGTATGCAATATAATAATCTGATTTTCAACAATGCAGTGCACATTGACAACTAGTAGTTATATGTCCAAAGGCCAATGTAGTCATCTGGTTCTGTTCGTTGCATAACAGACCTGATAACTACCTTAAAGGAATTATTAACATGTAGGTTCTAATTTGTAACACATTTACGTTATTTCTATAGTTGAAATGTAAATTGTACACTATGCATGCTTGTTTGTCTTAAACAGTGCTTTGAAGGGAGTCGATGACACTCCAACAAATAAATCAAAGGCTACAACTAAATGGATTCCGCTTAAAGTAAGTCTTTTAATAAATCATGGTTTATGTATTGAACTAATTTTTATTACTATTTACGCTAATTGCCATTTAACTTTGACTGTGTTTTTCAATTTAGTGTAATAAGCAAACAAGAAACACAGAGTGTGGTTATTATGTCATGCATTGGATGCAGACAATAGTCCAAGGAGGCTTCATAGATAATTGGGACATGGTAATTAGTTGTCTAATTCAAAACTAATTGTTTTGTTTACTTGTTTTTGTTTTGTACTTATTAAATGTTTTCTTATGTCATGCAGTATTTCACTGATCAAAGACCGTTGGAGGCTGACACCTTGAAGGCGATTAGGGTTCAATGGGCAAAGTTTTTTCTTAAAATTAGAGATGACCTATTAGTAGATTAGGTGGTTTATTGGATTTTTAAAACAATTGTATATACATTAGCTTAACAAATTCTTTTATGTACATTGACACTATTGACTTTTATTTGTTATTGGAATAATTAATTTACTTTAATGTATTGTGAATTTGGTTGGATCTGGATTTTTAAATTTGCAGGTTGAAGAACTGCTAAAATTAAAAAAAACAGACAAAATATTTTAAAAAATAAACAAACAACATCGGTTTTAGGAAAAACCGATGTTAACTTATACAACAACATCGGTTTTTACCCAAAACCGATGTTGATTTGATGTAATAACATCGGTTTTGCATAGAAAACCGATGATGATTTCATGTAACAACATCGGTTTTCTTTGCAAAACCTATGTTATTACATCAAATCAACGTCGGTTTTGGGTAATAACCGATGTTGTTGTGTTCATTAACATCGATTTTGCAAAGAAACCGATGTTGTTACCCCATCTTTACACTTTTTAACGTTTTCATTTATCAGATGTCCACATCGGTTATTGATGGGAAACCGATGTTGTTTAGTTTGGTTAACATTGATTTTGACAACCGATGTTAACTTGCGCACTTTCAACGTCGCCTGATTCAACATCGGTTCAAAACCGATGTGAAATGTCCAAAATAACCGATTAAAAAATTGATATTAACAAAAATATACAACATCGATTTTTAGAAAAAAAAATGATGTTGTTTTTGTGAATCAACATTAATTTTTATTTAAAACTGATGTTTTTTGTGAATCAACATCAGTTTTTAATGTAAACTAATATTTTTTGTGAATCAACATCAATTTTTTTTTACTGAAAACTGATGTTGTTTTTGTGAATCAACATCAGTTTTCATTGAAAAATGATGTTATTTTTTGTGAATCATCAATTTTTACTGAAAGTCGATGTTGTTTAATGCTAAACAACATCAGTTTTTATTGAAAATTGATGTTGAGTTTTGTTTTTTTTTTAATATGTTGTCATTTTTTAAATATTACCAAAATTGCAAATTTAAAAACAAACCAATATAGGCAATTAGTTTCACAATATGATAAAAAGTTACTACTAATTCTGATGATCAAAGAAAACAATAATGTCAATATATTATAAGCAATTGTAATTAAACTATTTATACAATTATTTAAAAATTCCTTAATCACCTAGTGTTTCATTTCTAACTCTAAGATAAAATCTTGTCTACTGAATTTGAATTGCCTTCAATCTCTTCGATTCTAATGATCTTGGACAAGTAAAATAACACATAATATAATAAAACATAACTTAATAAATATAAATAAAAATAAGTATAACAAATAAAACATAACTTAATAATATAATCTCTTCGTGCTTGACGATGCAACATTTTCGTGTACATAAAGGAGATTTACTAATTATTATTATACAAAACATGTACTATTAGTTAGTATTAATTAGTATTTGTGGCCTATGGGGCTCTTAACGTTAACGCCCATGCCTAGTGCAATGGGATAGGTTAATAGGGTGGGACATTTTTGCTTTTCTGCCTTATTGCATTCTTCTTTCAATTTTTGCCTTTACCTTTATTTGGCCACGAAGGGTGCAAGGATATATTTTTAAAAAGTATCAGATAATTAAATATTAATCTAAAATTTTGTGAGTGATTTATGTGGGAAAAAAATCAATCCAACTATTAGATTTTGAATTAAAATTTTGAATAAGAGAGGCAAGGAAGAATAATAAATGTAATGAATAAAAAAGAAATAGATAATAATGGTAATTAATTAGAAGTTTTTGTGAATCAATTGTGCTATTTCTTTTTATATGTTAGTAACAATGAAAATTGGAAATCCTAGCTTACGTACATACATTTATTTCGTCAAGCAATAAAACTAGTATAAAATTATGAGAAAATTAAATTAGGAATATTTTTAATTAGTATAAAACAAATAAAAAAATCATATTACATAGATGAAAAGTTCACAATGAACAGAAAAACTGTAACAGTGTTCATATAAAGATATCTTATATGAATCTATATATACTTATTAAAGAATGTTTTAGAATAAAATAATTAGAAAGAGGACAAACAATTGTTCCTTCTTTTTTTTTTTGAAAAATCGCTTTTGTAACAATCCTTTCCTTACTCCTTTTCTTAATTGTTTTTTACCCGTTAGTTTTTTAGGTTGTTCAGACGACCTATCCGACTCTTTCTATTTTTTCTACTTTCTTTTCTCATTAAAGGGATTGAGCAACTTTTCCCAATTACATGGAATTCTATTTTCCCTATTTTATTATGATATATAATATATAATTACACAAAAGGTACCTCCAAATATATGATCATTTAATTATACATACTCATTCATATTCTCTAAACTTACAAATTTCCTTTATATATTAACTCAAATATATATCATAATATCTTTGTAGCTAGGCACCTCGTCATTCAAAACTACAAACTGAGCAGCAGTAGCAAAAGGACAAGAACAGTAACCCAATTAAGATTCAATATCCTAGAATTTTAAGATTATAAGGAAAATATGATCAGAGTCTTATTTTGTTAAATTATCTTTTGTTTTCTTAACAATCAGTACGTCAGACATAGGAACATGCTCCAGAGCCCGAGCCAGAGCTAGAGCCTGCACCAGAACCAGCACCACCCCCACCACCAAGGCCTAGTCCAACCCCAGCACCCACCCCAATTCCCACCCCACCAAGGTCCAATCCAAGGTACTTTCTCGCCACTCTACTTTCACACACTATTGTATTAATGGTAACAAGCAAAGCAACAAAAGCTAAAGCCCTCATAGTAGCGGCCATTGACACGGTTCAATGAAAAAGCTAAATGTTACAATTAGTGAAACACAAGGGAATATTAATGTAGTGAGATGAGTTGAGTGGTTAGAAATGTTTGTGAAGAGGCTTTGAGATGGATGCTATTTATAGTGGATAATAGATAGCTTAGCTAGCCTAGGGATCGAGGCCTATTGGGACATTATGAAGTGGGGGGGGTGTCACTTGCAGCCTTTGTCCCAGATATACATCATACATCTTTTGTTTAGATTATGAAATTTCAAACAAGAGTACATAATGTTGCTTTTTAATTCCAACATTTATTACCATTAATATTGTAGCAGCTGATCGCTATTTTATTAATGTTCTTACTTTTAACATTGTCCTCACCATTGTCCATATTGTTATATGGCTACTATTGTTATCCTTATTAATGCTACTCCCTGCTACCAATACTATTTTTTATAAATATTAATTGATTTTAATAGTTATAATTATGAAAATATCACTTTAGCATTTAAAATTATTTAGCAATAGCAACACCAAGTGTGTATATTGAGGGACTGCTTTCATGATTTGGCTGCTGTGTTGCTGCTTTTGCTTTTCATTCTCACCCTGGAACTTCAGGGACAACTTCATCATGCCCAAACTATAAATTTAAAGAAACCAACGTACTAATGCCAGAGACACAAGATGAACCCATTATGTATTTTTCATTCTGCCCAAATTCATAGGTAGTTTAGTGGTTCAAACGTTTTGACAAACATGTAGCAGGTAGGCACAAAAAAAAAAACAGCACATAAAAGATAAAACCAAATCTTCAGAAATCAACACCAATGTAACTCAAATCAAAATATCAATACTAAATAAAATAAAAAACAGCACATAAAAGATGGACCCTAAGATGAAATTGGGAAGAGAGACTTAACGTCACAGTAGGAACTAGGGACTAGGAAGCAAATGCAAGGTAACAGTCATATTATTTTGAAGCATTGGCAGATCAGAGATAGAAGAAAACAGATTTTGGTTCTGAGGATTTTTTTTTCACAAGAAAATGCAAAAACGAGAAAGTGAAGTAGAGAGAGAAAGTTTAAGGGCCTTCCATGACGGAGTCTGCGGTACGAAAGCAGAAGTCATGCGTAAGTTACGAAGCGCGTTCTTGGCCGTTGGATTGAAATCATGATTTTCATCTCGGTTTCAGTTACCATCTTGGGAACCGTGTGACCATTAATTTTTTTTCGTTTTTCCATTTTTCAAATTTAAACGGCTTTGTTGTTTTTCCAAGTTTACCCCTACGCGTTGTTGTTTTCCCAAATTTACCCCTACGTGTTGGGAACTATGCTATTACATAGTGTTGAATTTGCCTTATTTTTTTATTCAAGTATTATGACGGTATTACCCTTGTATAAAAGGTTTTTTGCATGTTTAGGACAGGACAAAGGAAATTGTGGTGCTGGTGTTTGTTTCTTTCGTCCAAAAGAATTCGTGTAGCTAGCGGTTGTGCACAATCTGGAGTTCGTCGAAGGTGGTCGTCAAGAACGGGTTGTGTAGTCAGAGTGTGTTGGTGGCAAGTTGTGAAAGGAAGGGAAAAACAGTGAAGATCGTGTACGACGGTGAGAAACCGAAATTGTGGTTCATAAATAAAGGTACAAAAATGATTGGAAGTATGATATGATTAACGATGTAGTGGATTGTGAGATCTATTGCACATATATGCATGTTGCGTTGTTGTTTTGGTTGGTGTGAATGTATGTATGTATGTAGAGTCTGTCGAGTTTGAGCTCACATTACCAATTTTTGAAGCATGAAGAGATACGCAAATAGTCGACATGTATTTTAATTGTGTTTGTCAATATATACCGAAGACATTGTGAGTCATGTAATTTAATGATTATGAGGCTGAAACTAAAAATTACTGGTAGTTTTGTGCGTTGGTAGGTTTGATTTTGTATACACTTTAAGTGTCAAATTATTACTTGTTACAGTGGTGGTGGTAATAATTTGATTTGATTCTCTATAGTAGTGTTTGTGTATTGCCATCGATTTTATGTATGTGAATATAATTGCCGATTGCAAGGTAGTAAAGTGTTTATGTATGTGGTGAGGCAAAATAGGTTGCTTTTTTAAGGTTAAAATTATTGATTGTTATTATGTGATTTTCACAAAGTTTGGGTCAGTTTCGATGACATGATGACGGATTGTTATAGGAGTGACAACATTGATACACCAATATTTGGGCATTATGGTTTTGAAGATGAAGAAGATGATGAACAGGTTGATGAATCAGCTGAGTTAGAAGAAGAGTGTCAAGAAAACAAAGATGAGGAGGAGGTTGAATGTGAAAACATAGGCGGAGGTAATATTTCTGATTCATATGATGAGGATGTGATAATTATTAATAGCATGGTTGATATGCATAGAATTAGCATTGAAGATGTTAGGAGATTTAGATTTTGTGATTTGGAAATAGCATATCAATTCTATTGCTGGTATGGTAGAATTGTTGGGTTTTCTGTGTGAAAGGATCACATTTTAAAAAACAATAATTGTGAAATTGTGTAGCAGACGTATGTTTGCTCAACGGGCTGGTTTAAGAAGGGAAAAAAACAATACGTACACGCAAAAACGATGGCCGAAGAATGTAACTAGGCGTGACTGCCAGGTGATGTGTCGTGTGCATGTTGATTATGCGAGTCACGAATGGTATGTTTCATTTTGGAATTTTGATCATAATCATGATTTGTTGGAAAGTTTACACTGTAGTTTGTTACCGTTGCATAGGAAAATGGGAGAGAGTGATAGGATGCAGATTTATGCCTCATTTGCAAACATTGTTGGTGGATATCATAAGGTAGGCTTCATAAGGAAGGATATTTATAATGAACAAGCTAGGATGAGGAAGCATAAAACATCCGATGCGGCTGGTGCATTAAACTACCTACATCAATTATTTGAAAAGGATCCAATTATGTTTGTGGCCTGCATGGTTGATGAATGTCAACGACTGCAGAATTTGTTTTGGTGTGATGATGAAAGTAAAATGAACTACAAGGTGTTGGTGATGTTGTTGCTTTTGATGCGAGGAATAAAAAAAATAAGTGCCTTTGTCCATTTGTGATTTTTTTAGGTGTGAACCACCATAATCATACCATAGTCTTTGATGTTGCTGTTGTAACCAATGAGACAGAGAACACATATGTGTGGTTGTTGGAGCAGTTCCTAGAAGCCATGAATGGGAAATCGCCTTCGTCGGTCATTACCGACGAAGATATAGCTATGAAGAACGCCATCAAGAGAGTGTTCCTGAATGTTCATCATAGGTTATGTGCATGGCATTTGATGCGCAATGCAACAAGCCATGTACGGGACAAAGATGTGTTGAAGTGCTTGAAAAGTTTGATGCTTAGTGATTTTGATGTGTTTGAATTTGAGGAAAGATGGAGGGACATGGTTGTGAAATATGAGTTAGAAGATAACAACTGGATCACCGAATTGTATGGTAGAAGGAAAATGTGGTCCCTTGCACATATTAGAGACAATTTTTTTGCCGGCATCCGTACCACATTCCATTGTGAAGCATCCCATAGTCATGTTTCAAAATACGTGAATGTGAAGTCTAATTTGACTGACTTTGTGGAACAATTTCAAAGATTCCTGACTTATTTTCGCTATAGGAAGATCGTGGCTGATTACTTTTCTAATTATGGCAATGTTGTTTTGGAAACCAACCTTCAGTCCCTTGAGAGATCCGCTGCGAAGGTCCTTACTAAGGAGATATTTCTTCTTCTTAGGCCGACTATTGCAAAGACAGTTAAGCTAAGGGTAGTTGACTGCAAGGAGATGGCAATGTTTAGTGTTTACACAGTTGTTAAGCACCACAATGGATGTAGTTGGCATGTTTCGTATTGCCCATTATCATATGAATTCAATTGTTCTTGCTTGAGAATGGAATCCATGGGTTTTCCATGTGATAATATTGTTTCTGTTTTAGTATGTTTAAATATCACAGAGTTTCCTAGTCATTGCTAGCAGAAAGATGGTCGAAGTCTGCAACGGAAGTAATTAAGGGACAATACCCACAAGCATCAATGTATTGGGAATCAGAAGATATTGGGAGATATGCAACATTGCTGCAGTTATCCAGACAAGTTTGTGAGGCTACTTATCGTGTTGAGGAAGACTATGATGATACTATGGTGTTGTTCTCAAAGCATCTGAAGAGACTGAAGTTGAAGAACAATAACATATGTTCTCAAGTAAATTTACAGTGTGAAGGGTTCACTAATAATGCATTTGATGGTGTTTTAGATCCTGTTGTTATTGGAAGAAACAGTGGTTGTCCATCAATGAATGATGAATGTAATAGGCGTAGGAGGATACAAACATGTGGCAGGTGTGGAGCAGTTGGCCACAACAGACGGAAGTGTAATGCTGCCTCTCAAAATGTGGAGGATGTAGGTGGTGGTTTTGATATTCGTTCAAGTCAATAAGTGTACACAACTCCTCTTGCCGGTGATAACTATAATTATCATATGGTATATACTTTCATAGTTTTGTTTTTTATTTGTTAATAGTGCCTTCATTATTGAATATGGTAGTAATTTTGTAACATTTTTTAAATCTTTGTTGAAGTTCACGGAGAACCCAACTTCATTTATTCCTTCAACCAGCCAGCCAAATGTTTAAAAAGGTGGGTTAGTTTTATATATGTTGATTTGTTACTGTTGTACATATTTTGCTGGTACCATACTAGTGGACATTGGCTTGCCCTATACATGTATTGTACTTATTCTAGTTTATTTTGGTGGGCTAATTTTGGTGTTGCAGGCCTGATCGAAATTGTGTGACAAGGCTAGGGATGGCTTCTGTTTGGTTCATAGTACCGTTAGTTAAGGACATACCAGTAATTGGTTGCAAATTTCACAAAATCTATTTATATAAATATGTATATATTTATCACAATGACCTTATTTTCTTTAGCAGATGGCATTTGATATATAATCTAATAATTGTGTATCAATGATTGTTCATTATTCTATGCATATGTAGTAATTCCGTCATAGTATTCCATCAACAATGATTCACATTTTCTAGTGTAATTTTTGGACGTGTAATTTGTGTGTGAAAGTTGTTTTCCTAAGTTTATAAAAATTTGTCATATAGGCACATACTCCACTGTAAGTTAATGAAGTTGTTTTTTGTGGATATCTGCGGCCCTTGCTGCCAAATGTAGATGATTATCCAGCAGTAAATGCGATAACTTTTGTTGGTATAGATACCAAATATGTAGGCACAACAAATACTTCAATACATTGATGCATTATATCATGGTATTAACCTAGATGATTGTCAACTGTTAATAACAAATGGTAGGTCTTGCTTTTTGTATACAATTTAATTGCCATTATATCAATTGGTGACTTTTAGTTAGTGGTTATCAGTTATGGCATTTATTACCATTTTCGTAGACATCATCGAAAATGTCTTTATTCATCGCCATCATTGTTGTTCTTTATAAATTAATCGTGGAAGTTTTATTTCTTTCATTTGTGTTATAAAATCAATAAACAATTAACATCTGCAAACCTATAATTTCGTGGATGGATCAAAATCTCACTATTATAATTTAGCAAAGTTCGCAATATTTACCAATAAATTGATACCACTAATGCCATGGACATTGAACCATAATATATATTAACGCTATTGTACAAAAATTAACAAAATATACCCACTTTCTATTCAAAAAACCAGTGATGTTTATCAAAAAAATGAAACCATTAATGGCATGGACATTGTACCATTATATACATTAATGCTATTGTCCACAAAAAATACCAAAAAATACACCGCTGTATTTAAAAAACCACAAAGAATTCCATAATTAATATAACTATGACATCAATATGTCATATTTGGAATTTCATTGTCAACGATTCTCGAGCACGAAATTGTCCCAATTCATCTGTGCAGAGCTGACGACCATGATGTTCTTGTTATCGTTGTGTGGGCCTAATAGTAACCTCATTGCAACTTTCATCCTCACATGTTTGTCATTAAGCTAAAACATGAAATATTAGTCTACAAATAAATTAGTATACTGAGAAACCCATATGCGAAGAAGCTTGCTTACCAGACTGTACAATATACAGAGGAATGTCTCTTCCATCTACATCCACTCAAGGACCCACAAAGCATAATTCTCGCTGCATTATAGAATTTATTGTATGAAAACATAATCAGGTACAATGAAAAACCATATTGATATTTGTCATGGTGGTGTGGAGTTTGTTACCTAGATCCGCAGTTTGGGATCCCCCTAGGTTGCACAATGTACCAATTGTCCATATCTTGTGCACCCCAAATCATGTTTTCGGTGTCATACATGGTAGCCAATACACATGACATTATCTGACCCTACAATAAAAAGGAAAATACTCACTTCAACAATATGTTTTATGCGAAACATTTGTATACTACACCATTAATTGATACATACCATCATCTGAATTATTTGTCTTCAGTCCTCTAACGATTCAACTGTCATGTGAGAATCCAAGTGATAAAATTTCTTATCATGAATGCTTATAACAAGCAGATAACAGTGATTGGAGTGATCAAATATTGGAATGTAAATCTATTTGTATGAAAACAATTATTGGAAATCAAATTAAGTAATAAAATTGATATTCTCTTGAATTGAACTGCATAAAACTTACATGATTAAGAGCTGGATACAAAGGCATGAAATCTTTTCCATAATAGTCTAGTATTTTTTCTACATTAGTACCCGAAATTACATCACCCTATTACAAGCATCGCAGTTAATGAATGTATCATAAATTGCAGTTAACCAATTTAATATATAAATGAGAACCGCTCAACAGAACTTCAATTCAAAATTCATACAGCAAATGCTGAAGGAAGGCACCACACTGTCTTATTAGTCTCATTCATCTGTGAGTGTGTAATTTTTAACGCCATGAACAACACAATCTGTACATGTTTATTGCACTCACATCAAATGGATAACAACTATGGCATTCACAAGGTACTGATGTTAAACCAGAAATGGCAGTGTGAGTCAGTTGTACCTCAGGCGCAACCGGCTTATTCGGACACAAACTTTCAAAATGCCTTCTAGTACCAAAATTGTTTCCAATCCGGAATAATATTTCATTGCCACTGTTATTGTTGTGACAATAAATGATAATGAAAAAAAAACAATACTTACAACAATAATACATGTTTGGCATATTTATGACTAATGGCGACGCAATTTACATACACTGGGTCAAGCTTCGGATTGAAAATATAAGCACAAACACATGCCTCTAACACGGTGAGGTTAATGTCCTCAGTTGACTTAAAGACAAACTCATACCCAACGTTAAAAACATGGTTAATTCTCGAAATTTTTGGTATAACCGAACAGTAGTAATGAGGGGTGCAAATATCATCAGTTACCTTGGGAAGTAGTTGCCCATTACCCTTGTTTGCGTTTGGTTTCAGTCTTGGTCTTTCAAAAACAGTGGTTGCCCTGCTATTCATGTCTGGATTAGGCTTGTCTTTCAGTTTCAATTTATCAACATTGTATGTGAATGATTGACTGTCAGTTTTAAACTTTTTCAAGTTTCTTCCACCTAAGGTATCATCACAGTATGACTCCTTTGGAGTTGGCAATGTCGATTCCATGGGTATTTTTCCCTGCATTTCGACATCATAACCATGTCAAAGGACAGAAATTAAAACATGGAAACAAAGGGTGCAATCGGTATTGGAAACTATTTACTGACCTTGAACTGAACACCTCTGTTATAGTTGCTCATGAAAGGTTTCTCCTTACACCTTTTTTCGGAATCTGTGTCGGTGTCGGTTGGATCCCATGGTCAAGAAGTTGTTGGTGGTTTCAACACCATTTTTCTATAGTCACGCAAAAACTTTTCGGTTACGAAAGTTGAACATTTTTGTATATCATTAGCCTTTTCACCTTCTGGGATTATAATGGTTTCAATGTTTTTCATTTGTGATGAAGAACCATGTCCAACATAACCACCCGACATTTTCATTAGGTCGTTCCTTCGATCGCGTTTTGCCTTCACCGAGTACACCGTGTTTTCCAAAGGTGAGGAATTGTGGCTTCCTTAGACGGGGATATGGTCGCCTATATTGTTTGGCGATGCACATGGATCCTGTTGAGATAGATTCGAAATGCCAATTACAATGGCCTTTATAGTATCCTCTAGGTCACGAAGCTTGTTCTGAACATATGTATCGAACAACTACAAGTAATGAAATAGACTTTGTCGTTACTGAATACGGTTGTGAATTTACGAATTTTGATACACAGACTGTTATAGACAACATTACCTTCAGTGTTTGTTCAATGGTCTCCAACTTTTTGATGATGTAAAACACATCATTAGAGTTCTTGCACTTATCGGTACTAATACATGTTGTCTCACTGCATCACTTTCCTTTGAAGTTGTGTGGCCTTTGTCATCATTGTATTTGATGTCAGAAATGTGGTCGTCGCCAACATGGCTGGTCCTGTTAGACCATCATTCCCAACACTTCAGATACACACATGTGGCGGAATTTTTAAGCCAACTAAAGGTAAACCACTTATATGCATAAGGTTAACAATCACAATTACCTTGTGGCGTCAGTTAAGTTGTTCGAACTAATGTCTATTTTTTGAATGAAATGATTATCAAAATTCTTGCTCGAAAATGCGCAATCAACAGTAATTGCACATGCAGTTAACCATAACGTGGAGTGGCGGAAACCAAAATCCCATATTCTTGAGCCAAGCAACGTAATAATTACCACCTAGTAATGATAACTTGCAATGATGTAATATCTCGGTTGATGATAATAATAATAAATGCAGCCGGCTGACACACTGCCTGGTTTCGTATTAGGTGACTTCCCAAGTCACTAGCAAAACACGTGTACCGATGGGTCAGTGAAAAGACTGCACAAACCCACTTTCCAAAACTACACCTATGGCTTTTCAAGGAGACATATTATATAAATTAAATATGTACGATGACCGATGTACCTAATCATTTCAATGTGAAAAAAAAAACATTACTCAATCCATTCGAATTGTTGGTTTTCAGGTCCACGATTTAAAATAATTTATTGTTGTTAAACAATATCATAATGACAATAATGACCGAATGTTGAAAGACTTACAAGTGTAATGGTTGGGCCCAATAAGTTTTGTAATGTTTTTAAGTTTTTTTGTTGCAATGTCATTGGGCCGATTACCGCACAATACATGGCCCATTAACTTACATGTAATAGCAGTTACTGCACAATACACGGCCCATTTAGTTACATGTAATAACAGTTGTTTGACATTCCTCTTCATTTACTCCTTTACGATATTCATTGCACCAGTCTTCATTTGACACCGACAACATATGTCACTGTAATGCATTTTAAAATGGGACCTTTTCATTTTTCGAGAACAACACATCATATGACATAAAGCCTATCCTGAGTTATCTCCCGTAGTGATATTGTATTGTCTTCCGTTGGGTTATTTTTCTCATTTCAGTATATGGTTGTGCCCATTGACGGGGTTACGACATCCTCATCTCGCCGTGGCACGTGTCAGTTGCACCATCCAAAAACAGGTCAGGTATTTGTAAATAAACGGTTGTTCGACAACCTTTAATTTTTATTTTCCTCTCCTTTAGCCGTATGATGATGGCGCATTGATGATGTGACTATATCCTCATTAACAAAATCTTTTTGTTTTGCATTTTTTGCATCCCACCATGTCACAATGTCAATTAGCTTTGGTGTACATTGTACATCCTCATATGTTCAATGGATGATGTTTTCTTTACTGTTATTGCTTGGAATTAACATTACCATACATGTTAAAAGTTTTATATTTATTTATCGTACGTCGGTTATAGGTATTCCATTACATGTCTGAATCAAAGAGTTCATCGTCTGCTGCCGTTGGGGTTACTCAAGTTCGAGTGCGAAAGCTGAAAATGTATTGTCAATGTGGTCAACATGCAGAAATAAAATGTAGTAGAACAAAAGATAATCTGAATAGGTTGTTTTATACTTGTAGGACGGGTTCTTGTGCATTTTTTGATTAGGTTTAGAAGGAAGTTGAAGATGAGTATTATGAGTTGATGATGGAGTTAGACGACATCAAGACAGAAATTGGTAAGCTAAAGACCAACATCAAAGAGTTAGAAGCTAATTATTATTGGGTAAAACACATTGTTTTAGCGTTGTTAATTGTTGTTGTTATTATGAGCAGCATACAGTTTGCTTAAGTCATCCGCAATGTGAATCATTGGAGTTAATATTTTGTCTTCCCATCCTTGTCTAATCTAACGAAAAATGTGTTAAATGTACTTCTGTATTACGATTGTTTGCAGATAGAATAATGTATATACGTAACGTATTGGCCTGTCCTTAATGTTTTTGTCTATTAGGATAGTTTGTTTGGGACGGATTCTACCGTTGGATGTAAATTTTATATTGTTGCATGTGCAGTGCTACCGATTACTATGATTATTTAGACAAGGCTATAAGGCTATGGTTCACGTCTCATCACTCTGAAAAAGCAATAAGCATTATTATATTGGAAAGGGGATGAGATGCACCCGATGCTTATCTTTTATTTATTTTTCCTATGCCAACTTTGGAAACTGTATAGTGTATGACGAGAGTATAACGAATCTTCATCACAAAAATTAAAGATTAACTCTTCAAATAAATTTTCATATTTTGACAGATTAGTTTTAGATTTTCAGTCATAATATTGACATCAAATTTTTTTTAACAATTCCTTTATCTTAAAACAATTGATTTACGAATTTATTTAGATTATAGTACTTACACAAAAGATTTTTGTATTATTACTATTTAATAATAAATATTTTTAAAGTTACATTTGATCATCTACAAATTTGATTGCTAAAAATTAAGCATAATTTTAATATAATGCTCATATTTAAAAATATTTTCAAATAATTATTAAATAAAGTAATACATTTTAACGATAAATTTATAGTGATAATATTTTCCAAATTTATTTCTGCTTTCGCGAGGTTTCGAATGTTAGATTGTATAACATGTGCCCCAATACGGGTATGTGATTGACATATCCACATCGATCAAATTATGTGTTTTATGTTGAAATTTTGTGAATACTTATTCTTTCGTTTTCAAGTAAATTTTATCGTAATTATTTTTCAATTCAATTTTGAACTACTTTTTAAATGTTTTCATTAAGTAAAATAGCAAATAAATATATTAACATATATTAAATTTTTTACTGTTAAATATATGAATTAATCGATGTATAATTGTTCCAATTTAATTAAAAATTTCGAATTTCAATTCAAATATATTTGTTTATAAAGGATAGAGTGTCTTTAGAGTTGGATCTTAGAGATAGATGTTAAACTCAACATCTTATCTTTTCTAGATCTAGAAATAAAGCACTCATCAAGATCTACATGTTACAGATTCAATTCTTCCACAAAAACTCTTAAGATTTGCACAAATTTAAAAAAATAAATGAGATGAGTGTTATCAACACATCTTTTCACAAGAACTCTTAAGATCACAACCCATTAAAATTTATCTAAGATCTCAAAATGAGATCTACCACTAAAGTAAAAAATAGAAGAGATCTTTAATCTTATATAACACTATGGAGTCTACCAAAAAATTATCTAAGATCCCAATTTGGGATCTCCCACTAAAGATCTTCTACACCTGGTCTATAAGAAAGAATTTATTTTTAAAAAAATAATACTTAATATAACTCTTTATTTTTACATAAAACTTAAAATGGCTATTATTTTAAAATAAAAAAGTATCTATTTAGATACATTGTTATACTCATTAATAAGTAGAAGAAAAGGAGAGAAGTATTAATAATAAAGATAATTTAATTAAAACATATTTATTTATATTAATTAAATTAATCACAAATTTAATTATTATGAAATTAGTAACTAACTAATGTAAATAAAACAAAATATTAGAATATTAATAGAAAAATAAATGTTAGCTTTAAAATTAAAAGAACTATTACCATCTTTATATTTATATTTTGAAACACTTAAAGTTAAAAGAATTCTATTTAAAGGTAAAAACAAGTTAAATTGCTAATCAGATGATTATAGAGTACCCTATATGACATTTACATTATGCTGATTTTTTTCAAAAATAAAAAATCCAACATTATTATTAAATTTAATATAGTTAAAAATGACATTAGTATATTTTTAAAGAAAACCTTTTAACTCTTATAATTTAATATATTTAAAATACAAATATAGTTGGTGTTATTTTAAAGGTAAACGTTATAATTGTCCCATATTTAACAACTTAATAATCATAAAACAATAAAATTATGACACTTAGAAAGTTATTTAAGACTTATAATATTAGATAGTTATAATGCCCAAGAATGACAACGTCTCCGCTTTGTACCATTTGCGACTTCAGTGCGGTGATGATGGCATGGGTAACAGAAGCAATGGTGGTGGTTGTAACACCTCGTAGGCCTCCGACGTGTTATCATTAATAATATCAGTTTAGCGCTTAAAACATGATTATAAAACACTCAGCGGAAGCACAGAATCGTTTTTCTTGATTCATTATGTATGGAATAAACATATCACATAGGATTCACACACACAAAACATATAGTTCACACCCCTGCTGATCCAGTTTCTCATATCATACACCAGAAACATAGACATAGGCAGATAACATACACATCAAGAATATACTCAGGAGGAAAGTCTCATATCATAATCTCAATAGTTCTGTACATATACATATACATCAGTGTCTTCACCACACCGTGGTGATACAAAAGAATAACTGCCCTCACCGAGTGTATACAGAACTATACATATCTCAGGTGTACACGCACCAGCCCTTATCAAGGGTACTAAACATAAACAAAACAAATTTGAGCCTTCAAGCTCCATCTGCTGCTTCTCAGTCAAGCAGAAACGTCTCTACTCGGGCCTCCTGCCTTGAGACTGCTCTCTTCGTCCAGAAGAGTCACCTGAAATCATAAATCCCCACACGGGGTGAGATAACACATCTTAGTAAGTTTAGGGTCTGTGGAGGAATCTCCTCCACCCTGGCCCACTTCCATAACACATACACCAGATATCACAAGCAATTGGCCCACTGGCCTAGCCCTTTGGCCCTTATAACAATATAAGCACATCATACAAACATGGCGGAGCTACCTCAACGCTTGGCGGAGCTACCTCAACGCCGGTATTAGTGGGAGTCTGGAACTCACACCTGTGACATCCCATTGGGTGCTAACCCTTCGCATGAATGCACAATATATGGTACCTCTGAGAATAGAAGGAGCTACCTCAACTTCTATCCCCATGGTCTATGGGAATCAATTCCCTGGGAGCTACCTCAACCATGACCCAACCATACTAGGTGGAAACCACCATCTCCTAGGGAGGTCCATATCTATCTATTGGCCAACCGATCTATCACAGTCATATCACATCACAAATCAAGCACAGATGCATACATATATCATTATAAGGATACAACTACTAATGCATGCATCATGAAATGACCACCACTCCCCCGGAGTGTGGTGTGGCACACAAGATGGGAAATCATCCCCAGGGACACTGAACTTACCTGGCAAGGTCTCAGCCTGCGGTCCTGTCCCTGCTCTGTGGCTCCCGCCACCAACAGTCTCACTATCAAGCCCTAATCAAGGCATATGGACGCATATCAAAACCAAATACACCGGCATTCAAGCACAGAACATAACATATCAGAATTCCCCTATCTTAGGGTTCAATCAAGCTCAACTACTCTAGGCTATTCACAGACCATACAAGGTCCCTCAAGGCTGAAAGCCAAGCCTCTGAGTCATCCCAGACTCAATGCAAATGCATACATGGCATAAGCTTTCCTCAGCCTTATAACTCAATTAGCACTAGAACGGACTGAGTTCCACTCAAAGCCCCGTTCAACTAGCCTCTCAGGCTCAGAACAACACAATCAAGGCTCTAGCATGGCGGAGACCCATCAACCAGGGACTCTACACAAGCCACACCTGCATATACAGAGCCAAAATTCAAAGTTATCCAAATCAAAAATTGAAAGCTAATCCTTCATCCTTTCATCGTCCTAAACAATATTCCCTACAGGACCCTGAGCTAATTCTAGCTCCAATTCAATATGGGTCTCAATATCCAGAAAATCCCATACTCAAAATCAATCGGAGAAACTCGAGTTTCTTACCTCAGTGGCGACCAGGAAAGCTGCAGAACTGCTTCCTCAAGCTCTGTTGTCCTTACTGAGCTTCAATACCTCGCCAACACTCGAGTTTCAGAGGGTTCTATGAGGGAAAGGATTTTGCTCACAAAAGGAATTTCTAAGAAAAAGGACGAAGGATTATAGCTTTCTAATGGGTTCACTCAAGCTAAAAGGCTATAGAAAGATGTTTAGGCCAAGATATAGGGTCCCAAAAAGCTTGGAACAGCCATTAATGGAGGTTGGAGGTCCAAGGAGGAAGAAGAAGGTATTTTCCCTTCAATTTCCGCATTTGACCCTATATATACTCAGCCTGCCCGAGGTCCGGCGCGATCCGCGCCACCTGTGGCACGATCTGTGCCACAATGGCGGTGGTCTGGCGCCAACAGCGCCATCCCCGCGCTAATAGCGTCAACCTTCCAAGACCTGTGGCGCAGTCCGCGCCAGCCTGGCGCTATCCGCGCGAAAAACTAGAGAAAGTTGGTTTTCCAGGGCACTTATGGCGCGACCCCCGCCGCCCTTGGCGCAACCCGCACCAACCTCTCAGCCAATCCACGCTACCCACGCCATAGCCACGCTAAAAGCGTGAACCTGCCGAATGTGTGTCGCCACCAGCGCCGTCATGGCGCCAACCTGGCGCTAACCGCGCTGTACATGGCGCCAGCCGCGCTAGTGTGAGTCCTTACACTCACCCCTCCTTTTTAAGAATTTTGTCCGCAGAATTCGGAAATATACCTGTTAGCCATCTCGGGATACATCTATAGCAGCTCCTGCTCCCGCTCCCAAGTTGCTTCCTCAGGTGTTCTGCCTTCCCACTGTACCTTGACGATGAGAATAGTCTTACTGCAGATATGCTTCTCCATTTGGTCCAGAATCCTTAAGGGCCATGTAGGACTCGTCAGATTTTCTCTGATCTGCACTGTGTCAAGCTCTACCACGTGTGAGGGATCTGCCACATACTTCCTCAACTGGGACACGTGGAACACATCGTGAAGCCCTGACAATTGGGGAGGCACAGCTAGCCTGTATGCCACTGGTCCTATCCTCTCAAGGATCTGGTATGGACCAATGAACCTAGGACTCAGCTTCCTCACACCCAAAGCTCATCCTACTCCCATCACTGGAGATAATCTCAGAAACACATGATCACCCTCCTTAAACTACAAGGGTCTGTGCTTCTGATCATAATAGCTCCTCTGTCGACTCTGAGCTTTCATCAACTTGTCTCTGATCATCTTGATCTGCTCAGAGGTCTCTTGAACCATCTCAGGTCCAAGGAGCTGCTTCTCTCCTACCTCTGTCCAACATACTGGAGTGCTGCACCGTCGGCCATACAAAGCCTCATATGGTGCCATGCCCAAGCTGGCATGAAAACTGTTGTTGTATGAGAACTCCACCAGAGGTAGGTATCTGTCCCAGCTAGTACCTTGCTCCAAGGCACAAGCTCTCAGCATATCCTCTAGGGTCTGGATGGTTCTCTCCGTCTGACCATCTGTCTGAGGATGGTAGGCTGTGCTGAGTCTCAGCTGGGTCCCAAAAGCATCCTGAAGTGCACTCCAGAACCTCAAGGTGAACTTCGGATCTCTGTCACTGATGATACTGTCAAGGACTCCATGAAATCTCACAATCTCCCTGACATATAGCTGGGCCAACTTTTCTGTAGCGTAGTCAGATCTCACAGTTAAGAAATGAGCAGACTTGGTCAGCCTGTCCACAATCACCCAGATGGAGTCACATCCAGTCTGAGTCCTCGGTAACCCTACCACGAAATCCATGGAAATGCTGTCCCATTTCCACTCAGGGATCTCTAAAGGCTGAAGCAGACCAGACGGTCTCTAATGCTCAATCTTCACCTTCTGACACACTAGACACTTAGCCACATACTCGGTTATGTCTTTCTCCATCCTTGACCACCAGAAACTCCTCTTCAGGTCATGATACATCTTGGTGGCTCCCGGATGTATACTAAACTGACCCTTATGTGCCTCAGATAGGACGACATCTCTTAGCTCGCCCTTAGGTACCACAACACAATCTTGGTACATCAACAAGTCGTTATCCTCCCAGGAGACATCCTGTTGACCAATCATGGCCCTCACAGCCTCATCCTACTGCTGAGCTTCTCGGATCTTCCTTATCAACTCATTATCCACCTTGGTCCTGCTCAACTCAAGACCACGTGCACCTTCTGTCACTGTCAGGTGCATATCTCTGAATTGCTCAATCAATCTGCAATTAGAGTTCATCAAACATGCAGCAGTCACATTCTTCCTGCTCAAAGCATCAGCAACCACATTGGCCTTGCCTGGATGGTATCTCAACTCGAAATCATAGTCCTTCAGGAACTCCATCCAACGCCTCTGTCTCATATTCAGCTCTTTATGATCAAAGAGGTACCTAAGACTCTTGTGGTCACTAAACACTATCAGCTTGGCACCATACAAATAGTGCCTCCATATCTTCAGAGCAAACACCACAGCTGCCAACTCCAAGTCATGAGTAGGATAAGACTCTTCATGAGGTTTCAGTTGCCTGGAAGCATAGGCAACAACCTTCTTATCCTGCATCAACACACATCCAAGTCCTCACTTGGATGCATCACAAAACACCTCAAAGACTCCCTCAGAGTCAGGAAGAGTCAACACTGGAGCTGTGGTCAACCGTTTCTTTAACTTTTGGAAGCACTGCTCGCACTCATGGGTCCACACAAATGGAACCCCCTTCCGTGTGAGTCGAGTCAGAGGTACCACCAACTGGAAAAACCCCTGAATGAACCTCCTGTAGTAGCCAGCCAATCCCAGGAAGCTCCGGATCTCAGACAAGTCCTTGGGCCTCTCTCAGGACATCATTGCCTCTATCTTGCTGGGATCCACTGATACACCAGCTGCTGAGATCACATGGCCAAGGAACTTCACCTCTGTAAACCAGAATTCACACTTGGCCAACTTCGCATACAGCTGCTTGTCCCTCAAGATCCGAAGGACTGTCCTGAGATGCTTGGCATGCTCTGCTTCCGTCTTGCAGTAGATCAGAATGTCATCGATGAACACCACCACAAACTGATCCAGAAAAGGTCTGAATACCCTGTTCATATAATCCATGAACACTGCTGGGGCATTCGTCAGACCAAAAGGAATGACCTGATACTTGAAGTGACCATACCTAGACCGGAAGACTGTCTTGGGTATGTCTGCAGGCTTGATCCGAATATGATGATATCTGGATTTCAGGTCTATCTTGGAGAACACTCTGGCTCCCCTCAGCTGATCCAACAGATCATCAATACGAGGCAAAGGATACTTGTTCTTCACAGTAACATTGTTCAACTGCCTGTAATCCACACATAGTCTCATGCTGCTGTCCTTTTTCTTCACAAAGATCACTGGTGCTCCCCAAGGCGAAACACTCGGTCTGATGAACTGCTTGGACAGCCGGTCCTCCAACTGCACATTCAACTCCCTCAACTCCAGAGGAGCCATACGATAAGGTGCCACTGAAATCGGTCCCACACCAGGAACAAGATCTATGGAGAACTCTATTTCCCTCTCTGATGGTAGCTAAGTTATCTCCTCAGGAAACACATCCGTCAACTAGTTCACCACAGGGATCTGAGACAAATCAACACCTGGCTTATCTTCTGTCACACCCAAGAAGATATAGCCCTGAGCTCCCTCCATGATGGCCTTGCGAACTTGCAAGACTGATAAGAATGAGGTGGAACTCGAACCTGCCTCGTCAGAAGGAACAACAACCCTCTTCTAACAACAGTCTAACATCACACCATACTTGGTCATCCAGTCCATACCCAAAATCATCTCAAGGGTAGGCATAGCTAGACAAAACAGATCAATCACATAGACTCTGCCCTCATACAGAAACTGCACGTCCTTGCAGCACGTGCTCACCTGGCATCTTTCTCTAGATGCTATGATAACCTTCATCGGAGGGGCAAAACTGAGCTTAGGCAATCTAAGCCTATCAACAACCACATCCTGTATGAAGGAATGTGTGGCTCCAGAATCAAACAGCACTCTAATATCACAATCATCAATAAGAACTGTACCTCTGATCAGGTCTGGAGCTCTAGCTGCCTCTTTGGCATCCACCGTATACACCCGGCCTGCTGTGGGTGCTGTCACCTCTACTGGAGCAGCCTGTGCCCGACTCTCTGTCTGAGGGCACTCTCTGGATATGTGGCCTGGCTTGCCACAATGGAAACAGATGATCTGGCCTGAGGAACAGGCTCCTGTATGCTCATTCCCACAAACTGGACATTTGGGGACTGATCTCTTCCGGCCTGAATTCCTCTTGAATCTGCCGGAGGAAGTAGAGACTCTCAGCATCTTGCCCTTACCCTTCCCGGATGGGCCATAACCACTAGGCCTTTTCCCCTCCTGTTTGTCTGAAGGAGTCAGCTGTCTGCCTCTCTGCTGTCTCTGTAGGATACCCTCTACCTGGCGACTCTGTCTCACCAGAGTATCCATGTCCCGTGACCCAAGGCCGGCCACCAGCACCTGAATGTCATCTCTAAGTCCCCTCAGGAATTAGCTGCTAGAATCTCAGCTTCAGGCATAGGTCTCCTGAAGTGTGCATACTGGGCCAACTCATTAAACTGGGCCAGATACTCGTCCACCGTCATGGTCCCCTGGACAAGTCCATCAAACTCTGCCTGCTTCTGTTCTCGGGCATCTCTATAAAAATATCTGTCCAGAAAGCAGGCCTCAAACAGCTTCCAGGTAATCACCTCTCCCCGCCCTCTCAGAAGCTGAACTATGGTCTTCCACCACTCATGGGCGTCCCCCTGGAGCATATAGGTTGCATACAACAACCTCTGATGATCGGGGCACTCCATCACCTCGAAGATCTTCTCTAAAGCTTGCAGCCACCTCACTGCAGCAACTGTATCATAGGTCCCTGAGAACACTGGAGGGTCATGCTTCCTGAAGGTAATCAGCATCTTTTCTCTGGCTGCTACATCACTGTCAGCCTCTATCTGGAACATCTGGTCCCCCCTCTGGTGGCTCCCACCAGTCTACTGGCGACTACCCTTACCATCATGAGTAGGAGGCGTGGAGGATGCTCTGTCATTCCTCCTGAGGTTTCTCACCTCCTCTAGCAGATCATGATTAGCCTTCATCAAGGCTTCATTCACCTCTCGGATTGCAGCCATCTCTCGCTGCATCTCCTCCTGAGTCCGCCTGTTAGCAGCCGACTCTTGCTGCATGGCGGCTAGTGCAGCCGCAACTGGATCAGACTAGGCATTGGTAGCCCCACTGGTGCTTCTAGGTCTCACCATGGCACTACACATGTACATCACACAGTGAGTTGATCAGGCCCACAGTTAATGTACCCACATGCAATGCTCATGTCAAACAACCACAGACAAGCACCAAACCAAGTTCCATACATAATGTTCTTATCAAGAAACCGCTCTGATACCATTAAATGTAACACCCCGTAGGCCTCCGACGTGTTATCATTAATAATATCAGTTTAACGCTTAAAACATGATTATAAAACACTCAGCGGATGCACAAAATCATTTTTCTTGATTCATTGTGTATGGAATAAACATATCACATAGGATTCACACACACAAAACATATAGTTCACACCCCTACTGATCCAGTTTCTCATATCATACACCAGAAACATAGACATAGGCAGATAACATACACATCAAGAATATACTCAGGAGGAAAGTCTCATATCATAATCTCAATAGTTCTGTACATATACATATACATCAGTGTCTTCACCACACCGTGGTGATACAAAAGAATAACTGCCCTCACCGAGGGTATACAGAACTATACATATCTCAGGTGTACACGCACCAGCCCTTATCAAGGGTACTAAACATAAACAAAACAAATTTGAGCCTTCAAGCTCCATCTGCTGCTTCTCAGTCAAGCAGAAACGTCTCTACTCGGGCCTCCTGCCTTGAGACTGCTCTCTTCGTCCAGAAGAGTAACCTGAAATCATAAATCCCCACACGGGGTGAGATAACACATCTTAGTAAGCTCAGGGTCCATGGAGGAATCTCCTCCACCCTGGCCCACTTCCATAACACATACACCAGATATCACAAGCAATTGGCTCACTGGCCTAGCCCTCTGGCCCTCATAACAATATAAGCACATCATACAAACATGGCGGAGCTACCTCAACGCCAGTATCAGTGGGAGTCTGGAACTCACACCTGTGACATCGCATTGGGTGCTAACCCTTCGCATGAATGCACAATATATGGAACCTCCGAGAATAGAAGGAGCTACTTCAACTTCTATCCCCATGGTCTATGGGAATCAATTCCCTGGGAGCTACCTCAACCATGAGCCAACCATACTAGGAGGAAACCACCATCTCCTAGGGAGGTCCATATCTATCTATTGGCCAACCGATCTATCACAGTCATATCACATCACAAATCAAGCACAGATGCATACATATATCATTATGAGGATACAACTACCATTGCATGCATCATGAAATGACCACCACTCCCCCAGAGTGTGGTGTGGCACACAAGATGGGAAATCATCCCCAGGGACACTGAACTTACCTGGAAAGGTCTCAGCCTGCGGTCCTGTCCCTGCTCTGTGGCTCCCGCCACCAATAGTCTCACTATCAAGCCCTAATCAAGGCATATGGACGCATATCAAAACTAAATACACCGGCATTCAAGCATAGAACATAACATATCAGAATTCCCCTATCCTAGGGTTCAATCAAGCTCAACTGCTCTAGGCTATTCACAGGCCATACAAGGTCCCTCAAGGCTGAAAGCCAAGCCTCTGAGTCATCCCAGACTCAATGCAAATGCATACATGGCATAAGCTTTCCTCAGCCTTATAACTCAATTATCACTAGAACGGATTGAGTTCTACTCAATGCCCCGTTCAACTAGCCTCTCAGGCTCAGAACAACACAATCAAGGCTCTAGCATGGCAGAGACCCATCAACCAGGGACTCTACACAAGCCACACCTGCATATACAGAGCCAAAATTCAAAGTTATCCAAATCAAAAACTGAAAGCTAATCCTTCATCCTTTCATCATTCTAAACAATATTCCCTACAGGACCCTGAGCTAATTCTAGCTCCAGTTCAATATGGGTCTCAATATCCAGAAAATCCCATACTCAAAATCAACAGGAGAAACTCGAGTTTCTTACCTCAGTGGCGACCAGGAAAGCTGCAGAACTGCTTCCTCAAGCTCTGTTGTCCTTACTGAGCTTCAATACCTCGCCAACACTCGAGTTTCAGAGGGTTCTATGAGGGAAAGGATTTTGCTCACAAAAGGAATTTCTAAGAAAAAGGACGAAGGATTATAGCTTTCAAATCGGTTCACTCAAGCTAAAATGCTATAGAAAGATGTTTAGGCCATAATATAGGGTCCCAAAAAGCTTGGAACAACCATTAATGGAGGTTGGAGGTCCAAGGAGGAAGAAGAAGGTTTTTTCCCCTCAATTTCCGTGTTTGACCCTATATATACTCAGCCTGCCCGAGGTCCGGCGCGATCCGTGCCACCTCTGGCACGATCCGCGCCACAATGGCGGTGGTCTGGCGCCAACAGTGCCATCCCCGCGCTAATAGCGTCAACCTTCCGAGACTCGTGGCGCCGTCCTCGCCAGCCTGGCGCTGTCCGCGCGAAAAACCAGAGAAAGTTGGTTTTCCAAGGCACTTATGGTGCGACCCGCGCCGCCCTTGGCGCAACCCGCGCCAACCTCTCGGCCAATCCACACTACCCGCGCCATAGCGACGCTAAAAGCGTGAACCTGCCGAATGTGTGTCGCCACCAGCGCCGTCATGGCGCCATCAGCCCCAACCTGGCGCTAACCGCGCTGTACATGGCGCCAGCCGCGCCAGTGTGAGTCCTTAAAGTGGTGACAACGGGGTGGGTCAGAAAGGGGGGTTGCTGGCGACAAAGGCGTGATTATGGAGAAGTCTAAGCAACATTACAACGATCATTTTTATAATATTTATTCAGATCTAAACATTTATATTGTAATCCTCATTTATCTAAATCATAGATTTCAATTTTATTATATGTAATAAATAAATAAAATTTCACACAATACATAACGACTCCGCTTTATGCACCCTAGACCCCATCAAAAAATAGATGTGTGACGTTCAAAACCACTATAATAAAGAATACAACAAATTATCAACCATGGTTTTTTGTAACATCAACAATTAACACTTCAACTTCTAATTGAATGGAATTAATATAATTGTACTATTAATAATTATTATTATTATTATTTAAATCACATGGTCTATTTTCATACAATGATATCGACAATTTGTATTTATATTTTGAAACACTTAAAGTTAAAAGGATTCTATTTAAAGGTAAAAACAAGTTAAATTGCTAAACAGATGATTATAGAGTACCCTATATGACATTTATATTATGCTGAATTTTTTCAAAAATAAAAAATCCAACATTATTATTAAATTTAATATAGTTAAAAATGACATTAGTATATTTTTAAAGACAACCTTTTAACTCTTATAATTTAATATATTTAAAACACAAATATAGTTGGTGTTATTTTAAAGGTAAACGTTATAATTGTCCCATATTTAACAACTTAATAATCATAAAACAATAAAATTATGACACTTAGAAAGTTATTTAAGACTTATAATATGAGATAGTCATAATGCCCAAGAATGACAACGGCTCCGCTTTGTACCATTGGCGACTTCAGTGCGGTGATGATGGCGTGGGTAACAGAGGCAGTGGTGGTGGTGACAACGGGGTGGGTCAGAAAGGGGGGTTGTTGGCGACAAAGGCGTGATTATGGAGAAGTCAAGGCAACATGACAACGATCATTTTTTATAATATTTATTCAGATCTAAACATTTATATTGTAATCCTCATTTATCGAAATGATAGATTTCAATTTTAGTATATGTAATAAATAAATAAAATTTTGTAATACCTTGAATTTCAAGTACGTAACTAAGCCTAGGTTAAGCCCATGCTTAAAGATAAATGATGAGGCTTAGTATAATTAGAGGAAGGCTTGAGGAAGAGAGGAGAAAACTGGTTCTGGCCTACGGCGCTAACCGCGCGGCGTTTGGCGCGACTCGCGCCATATGCACAAGATAGGCAAATTGGCTCTGCCATGT
>PYAF01002085.1:143217-173988 GCA_007407185.1 Glycine tomentella
AGGGTATTCTGATCATTTTTCAAACATCCTAGAGTACTTATAGTATTTTCTCCTTAAGATACCCTGCTAGTATGCCTAGGGGTATTTTAGTCATTCCCAAAATGTCCAGGGGCATTTCCGTCATTTTCCTAAATTCTTCTGTACTACTTCCAATTAGTATTTTACCCTATAAATGGACTGAAATTTTGGGGTGTTACAGGACTGCTAGGGTGTAAGCCGGTTCCCTTTCCTTTGGAACAAAATCATCGATTGACTTTAGCTGATGGACCCGACTTTGATGATCCAACTCGTTATAGACGCCTAATTGGAAGACTTGTTTATCTTACTATTACAAGATCAGACTTGAGTTATGTCGTCCATATTCTCTCTCAGTTTATGCAAAAACCAAAACAAGCTCACTATGATGCACTTATACGGGTTCTTCATTATATTAAATCAAATCCGGGTCAAGGTCTTCTTTTGAAAGCTAATTTTATTTACAAGTACCGGCATATTGTGACTCCGATTGGGCTAGCTGTCCTACTACCAGAAGATCTCTAACTGTTTTTTTTATTATGTTGGGCGATTCTCCAATCTCTTGGAAAACAAAGAAGCAAGCAACTATATCTAGTTCCTCAGCAGAAGCAGAATATCGTTCCATGGCCACCACTGCGGCAGAACTCATTTGGATCAAATATTTCCTGGCTTCTTTGGGTGTTAATCATACTAAATCCATGTAGCTGTTCTGTGATAACTAAGCTGCTCTCCATATTGCAGCTAATCCAGTGTTTCATGAGCGCACTAAGCTCATTGAGCTTGATTGTCACTTTATTCGTGATCATATCCTTGATAATACCATATCCACAGCTTATGTGTGCTCAAGCTCTCAACTTGCGAACATATTCACGAAGGCATTGGGGCAACGACCTTTTCATCATATACTTTCCAAGTTGGGCATTTCATGTCTTCACGCTCCAACTTGAGGGGGAGTATTAGAGAATATAATACTAGGTCATAGTTTGTTACGTGTTTTTCCTTTGTAACATTTCATTTGTTATTTTTCCTTTGCTTATTTAAAGGCTGCCAATTAATGATACAAAGTGATCCTTCTGGTAACTCAGATTTATTAAATACCACAATGGATTATTAACGACACCGTAATAACATATACAACGTACGACGTAGGGCAAACGGATGATATAAACAAAAAAAAATTATCATGTACAACGTACGGCAAACGGATGACATTAAAAAACAAATATTTTATGACTTACAAATATTGAATACGATTTACCAGTAGGTTTAAACTGTATTGGTCGACATTGGAACGTGGTCACAATTGGAAACAGTGTGGTGGCGATTCAGACAGGAGTGATTGTTCGTTGGGGTAGGATGATGGACGATTGTTGCATACAAAATACAAGCTTGCTAAACAAATTTACATAAGTTGTAAAATAAATAGGAAAAGAACATAAATAGTGGGAACATTCACTTAAGCGGTGTGACCTTCAACGAACCGGCGTATATTTTGTCCATCGGCCCAATAAATAAAAATTGGTTTAAATAACAATTAAAATATTGATTCATATTTGGGCCCAATTAGAACAGATCACAAAAAAAAATTGGCCCAAATGTAACACTTGTCGTTTCGGTTCATCGACAAAGTCGTTATGGAATGCCGAAGGTTTGCTTGATGATGAAATTAATGCCAACTGGTTTCTATTGGCTGTGTCAAAACCAATCACTTGGGGGATGCATCCAAATTAATGTTGAACTATTGACTGCATGACTTGCCAGCTGATATTAATGGTTTCGTATACGCCAAAACTATATCATTACCTACAACGTTTTGCTACGTGCTAATAATTACTTTTCTGGGCTCCAAATTTGTATCATTTTGGTACCCGCCATTTTTAATTTCATGATTTTTCTGCAGTAACCGAAAATGGCAGTGTTTTGTATGTGTGACCGCTTGTGTAATAAATGAAAATCCCTAGGTACTGTGAACGGAACAGACATTGGAAACAAAAGTTTGGTAATGGGCGGTTCAGGCATGTGACTGTAAGTTGCCTTTTGGTAAGTAATAATATTTTATAATATAATATTATTTTTACTATTAAAACAATATTATTAGGTCGATTTCTCGATTTGAACTTCAATTTTTCCACTTTAATGAAATTATTTTATAAAAATGAATATATTTATATAGTATACAACATAATTGAAAAATATAGGACTTTCAAATATATATTTTCCTACATTAATAAATATATTTATTATTCATTTCTTTTCTGTTTATTATTCATCAAAATTTGCTAATTGATTATTTGTATTTATGTTACCAAATATGTTAACTTTATTTTTATTTCCATTTTTGACATTTATTTTTTACAAATTTAATTGTTGCTCTCTTCACAGTTTTGCAGAAGAATTTGTAGTGGGAGTTACGATGTTATTTTGTTATGTCCTAACACAAAAATGATTGTGTTTTTTGTGACACTGAATAATACAAATATTTTATATTTATTATTTATTTTTTTATTAATTTGTTCCTGTTATACTACTATAGTGTTACAAAAATATAAAAATATAGTTTTACTTTTTATTTGGTTTTCAATATATTAAGTTTCATCTCTAATTTTTTTTAAAAAAATTAATTTTAACCTATTATTAATATTGGAAAATGACTTTTAATCATTTATTCATTTATTTGACATGTGGAAATATTAAAATTACCGATGAATTGATGTTGTTTGATATATTTGTTTCAATTTTTTATATTACAGTATTTATCATCAATTCATCTCATTTAAAAATTTAATCCTTGGTTTGACCCAATAATATTGGTTAAAAAATTGATTTAACTGTTATACATAAATAGAAGTTTATTTTATTAACACATACATTCTATGTTTATAATTTTTAAATCTATTCGTTTCTTATTGGATGTATTTTTAACAATATTAAATATATTTATTTTAATATGTTTTAAATTTATTTATCTTAATTTATTTTATGTAGTTTATAAATTTTTGTATTAAATATTTTGTGTTTCACATTTGATCTACCTTATGGAAATAACACTTATTTTAAAAAATATTCTATAAGCCATACAACATAAATTTTGTTAAGAGCATCTCCAATGCAAGCTCCTTGGTGGGTTTCTTAGGCTAAGCAATCGTGTCTTATGGGTTCTTCCGCGTTGGAGCAAATTGACGTGGTGGAACCCATTTCTTGAGTGCACGGTCCGTTCGTTATACAAGGAATCGTTTGTTACCAGTAAAAAACAATTTATTTTAATCCACATGAACATCAAAGGGATTGAACAGAGAAGAAGATGAACAGTTGTAAAAGTAAATATTACACAAAACAAATTAAAGAGTACCACTAACCTTGAACCTAGGTGCATGCAGCGACGACAATTGGACAGCGAAGGCGAGAGGATGTTGTCCTTCCTCAGTGGCGGCAGCGAACGCAGTAGTGACGGCTAATGGAAGCAGCGAACGTAGCAGCGACGGTTGGAGCACAAGTGAAGAGACAGGTGAGCGGAGAAGAGAGAAGAGAGAAGAGAGGGTAAGAAACGCGAGTGAAGAGATATGTGAGAGCGTGAGTGAAGAGGAGCAGGGAAAAGAGAGGAGAGCTTCGCGGGAGGGATGAGAGAGCTCCACGACGGCAACGGCATGGCATCGCGACAGCGACTGCATGGCTCCGCGATGGCGACAGCATAGGTCCGCGACGGCGATGGCATGGCTCCACGAGGAATGCTTAGACTGAGTTTGAACGAGTGGAGAAGAGAGAGGAGTAGGTGAAAAGCTGTGAGAAGAAATGAAGCATTTAAGCTTTTGGAGACAGGGACGCTTGGGATGTGGGAAAGTAAAAACAAAATGCTAAAAATAAATGAAATAAAATAGCTGTTGGGTGGGGAGTGAGAATTTTTTTTTAAAAAAAGGTGGAGAGTGGGTAAAATTTGAACGTTAACAATATAAAGCAAACAATATGCAAAGTACAATTGAACGTGGAAGCAAAATTGAGAGTGGGTACAATTGACATATTAATTGTAATAAAGTAAACAATATAACCGTTGGTAGCAAAATTGAACGTTTAAGCAAAATTAAACAATATGCACACAACAAATTTTTTAACCTTAACTAAGAAAAAAAATGCAAAGTACAATAACGGTAATAAATATAGCCATTGGAGGAAAGTAACGGTAACAAATATAACCGGTGAATGTTTCTTTATAAATATAGTTGTACAACAATTTGCTTCTTGGTAGTGCAAGTTTTCATGTTCTAATTTTTTGGGTCCAATCTATTCTCAATCTTTTTTTATTTTACTCTGAAATGGATCCCAATCAGTATAATTATCAAAGTGTTTACAATTATTTGCAAAATCAACCACCCCTTACCAATGAAAATTCCGTAAATGCACCACATCCACCACAATATGTTATGTATCCAGCAGTACCACATACCAGTGAAAATTCACAAAATCCACAATTTTGTAGTTCTCAAACTCCACAATTTTGTAGTCAACCATCACCCCCCACCAATCCAAACACATGTTATAGGCCTTCTCTATCGAATATTTCACCCCATCAATGAAGTTGAATCTACAATTGGTGTAGACAATATTCAACTAGATGAGGGCAACCACAATGATAATGGAAAAAAACACATACAACATTCTTAGTGGCAGAAGATGTGGTTCCCGTCCGATCGTGGCTCAATGTGTCAAAGGATTCAATAATCGGTGTCGACCAAACATCAAAGAAATATTGGGCAACGATTAAAAATGTGTACAACAATGACAATGCACATTATCGCATTAAACATGATAACATTGATCGAAAAGGCAAAGAAAAATATAAAAGCAACTTATATATATATATATATATATATTTATCCATACAACTGCAAGACATAGTTTAACAGTGCAATGTAAAGCATATAAGTTGAAGAGACATTTGCTACAATCTAGGACAACTTGTAACTTTTGCATAGAGTTTGTATTAACATGCAAATTTAAAAGGTGACAGTTAAAAGTTGTTTGTTGCAATCAACATATCGACCAGTGCAATATGTTGCTACTTGGGTATGGAAACTCCATAATAAACTCGAAGTCAGCTTTTAAATTGTTGGCTCATGAAAAAGCTTTCCAACCAGCACCTATTTTAACGCTCTTTCTCTAGTGACTAAACACAATCTTGCATGCGGTTGTTTCTTCAAAACAAACTGTTGTGAAACCTGTGTCCTTAAGGTAGTAATACATTTCATTGGGGACATCCTGAAATTACCAATAAATGTTGTCAGAAATATGTAATAAGCAATTATGAAAAAATACAAACATTAGTATTAAGCTGAAACTTACCAATGCACTGGTAGAAATCTTATATTCATTCAGCCATACACAGAATACAGAACACTCAGGATTCTGTTTTTATAGGGAATGTCATTTTGGGAATGCTTCGGGCTCAGATGCAGTTTTAAACACAGTAATGAGGAACACATATTCTCCATAATATGTTAGTGCTATTTGAAAATTACCTTCAAGATGACAAAACTATCTAATTGATGGCCAGCCTGCCCCAATTTGAGGATTTTTCAGACACCTATTGTACTTCACCATATGATGTTTTCCATGAGCATCAATCAGATGCCATGTTTCATCCAGCTGGTCTTTCCATTTGATTGCAAACCTTATGGCAATCTCTGCATACGGCTACATGTATCATGAAAACCAATAGGCAATCAGTTATTTACATAATTCTATATGTACGTGAAATTAAATGATGATAACAGGTTACCACGTCTGTAACATGTGCGGTGTTGATACAATGGTCACTTGTCCTATCAATCTGCATCATTGTTTCTGCCATTTCTATGGAATTAACTTCATTATTATCCATTCTGGTGACTTGCAAAAAGACATAACAATTATGAATTGGGTTAAAAGGCCCATGATTTAGCAAGAGAAGAAAAAATGTCAGATAAGGGGACTTTGAAAGACTATCAATGTAATTTAAAAAAAGTTACAAACAACAAAGTCATATTCAAAGATTTAGCAAGTGATAAAAAAAATATATAAATAGCAATGAAATGCATATGTTCACTGACAGGTCTGTAACATGAAATGCATACGGAACACACCAAGAAGTTATGCTTATTTGACCATATGCATTCATAACCATTGATCAGTGATTTTCTATCAAGCTACACCATTTGTAAAGCTATGTCGTTAGCATTTAAGGTAGTTGCAGACAGTATATGAAAATGAACATGCAAAAAAGTTGTGTTTCATCAGTAAAAGCTTTAAGGCAAACTTTTTACAAAAAATGTTAGAATGCTTTTAAAAACACTGATAAGAAAAAGTTATTTAAGTAATGTATACCCAAAACATGTCTTTATGAAACATTATTTATTTAAATAGTAGTCAGTGCAGCTATTGAATGGGATTGTCATTCTATCTGTTATTGGTATTCAGAGAGTGGTAAATTTGTAGAAGGATAGAAGCTATTGAAACATTCGTTTCTTAAATACCAGTCAGTGTAGAGATTGTAATTCAAAACATGCAAGGTTAACATTCAATATCTCTGCAATGGAAAACATCCAAGGTTAACATTCAATATTTATCATTTGTATCTTTCAATTAAAAATCAGCAAAAAAATTTGATTATCCCTTATAAAACATTGAGCATAAAGTGTTGTGTAGTTTCAAACCAAGACAACAATTTTTGTAATCCCTACATTTCAAGTCTATTAGGTCTTAAACTAATCTAATGTGTTATTAGAAATGACAATGATTCTTTTATCCATATGAAGTAACTTTAAAATTTATAATACAGGATTGTTCTAAGTGCAAGGTATTGTGTGACATTGAAACAGAGTATAAAAAAATATAAACAGAGTATATACAGAAAGATAAATGAATAAACAGAGTATATACATAACACATCTTTCTATCTAATGTGTAATTTATAAAAATGATGGCGATATTCGAATGATAGGAAATGGTCAATGTTGGGACGGTGATGAATACGTTTTAGGGAAGTCCTATTTTCTACACTCATTTAATGCATAAAAATGATGGCGATATTCGAAGGATAGGAAACAGAGTTATAGATTAACCGTCGAACAAAATCGTTCGAAATGCTTCAGAAAAAAAAACTTAAATTGACACATTGATGACAAGCAACACAATACTTACCAGGAGAGTCGAGGATTGCCTGAGTGTTGACGGCTTTGCCTGAGTGTGGTCCTCTTCACCATCGTTTGCTTTGACTCTTCAGTGAATGAGTTGCAAAGGCTTGATGGGTATAGGGTTTGTGCCTGACATGCAGTGACTTTTGTGTTTCTATGCGTTGCAATTTGTGTTTCTATTTGGTTTCAATTTTCCAAGCCATAAAAGCATGTTAAATTTCCATTCAGTGAATGGCATTGTTAGTATAATGAAAGCGTGTTTATCTGCTCACTGAATATATGATGAATATTACAAGCAATTGATCAACTGAATATTCATTATCAACGGCCCAATTGAATGTATTGAATTCTTCTATCTCATACATAGGCCAAAGCTGACTGCTTTATTCTAAGCACGTTGAATTACTATTGAATGGAGGTATATAAAAATTATATTACAGATGTTTCATGTCGAATAAAATAAATATAATTTTTATACCTATATATATATAATGCATGGCTCTAAATATAATTATATTTATTTATAAATAAGCAATCAATCTCACATTGTAAATATAGTTATTTTCCATATCTAGAAAAATAAATGTTATTAATCAATGAATATATATATATAAGTTTATAATAGATGAGATAGAAGTAATGTTGTTATTTAACGGATACATTACGACATAGAAGAAAAGTCATTTAATTCTTTTCCAGAGATACTGTTTCCAGAGGCATGGTTAGATTGATTGCTATGATCTTCTTTTATCTAAACTAAAAGGAAATCCCAAATTATGAGGAAATAGAAACTGAGATTTACAAAAAAAAATGATAAAATATGTTGACATAACAAATGAAGAGAATTTAGCTTTCATAATCAGTTCTATCTCACAAGTTCTATCTCTAGAAACAGTATATGACATTTATAACCAACCTTTGCATTTACCAACATGGTGTAACCATCGTGTCCATTCCTAAATATAAAAACTTAAAAGGATTTCCTCAACATATGAGGCAATTGTATACCAACTAATGTCATAGGCTTCAGTATGTTCTAATTGTGTAAGGTTTGATACTTTATAACATGTTTGTTGTTGTGAGGAAGGTGTGGCTGGCATTTTGAAATGTGATTATAGACAACAGCTATAAAGTAAGAATGCGATAACTAGTGTGACACAGGTGTGGCATGTGATTTTTAATGTGGATGCAATATGCAAGAAGTTGTTGTCAACATAGGTGTACAATGAAAATTGAATGATGAAGAGTGTGTCGACAGCTTTGAATTGTAATTCTGCGGTTAGCTTCAACACTGGTAACTTCGGTGCCTTTGCCTCAGCGGTGCGCATGTGCCAACCGAGGTTTGGAATTGGCTGAGAAGATGAGAGGAAATGTGGCACTGACACGTAGCATCCAAAGCTAAGATTTATTGTGAGCCTCCCAGTTAGAGTCCAAAGCAGAAAATGCACCAAAAGTTGACACGTACCCAGAAAAATGTGGAACAGTGGCCATTCTACCACAATTTAAAAAAAATTGTCCAGAATGCCACGCCCAACAAAAAAATTTCCACAATGCCACGCGGCATATTTTGCTGGGGATGTGGGCGAAGTACGTGGCGTGTCATGCCATGGTTGTATTGGGCGGGCAGCGCGGTCAGCACAAGTGGCAAATTTCGCAGGAGCAGCAGCGAAATAGGTAATGTTAAAATTTATATTATAATTTATATTTTAGTAATTTATATTATAATTACTTTGAATTACATTTAATTTTTTAATTATTTTTGTAAATTTTTGTAGTAATGTTAAAATTTAAATTTTGATAGATTGATTGTTGGATGAAAATATTTTGGTAATAATTTTAACTTGTAAAACATGACATAACATATATTTATTTGCATTTTGATAATTAAATATATTGATTTTGTTGATGAATTTTTACAAATATAATTATTTTTACTTTTTTTAACACAATGTGATAATAATTTGGGGTATATTTTAAAAATATTACCATTTAAAATTTAAGATTTAAATGAAAAGATTGAACTATACTTAATAAAAAATGGGTGTAATTAGCCATTTTTAATTTTTATGGATAAACTTTTCAAATACTGGGGTGCATTTAGCAATTCTTTAATTGCATGACTTTAAAGTTGTGAGCAATCTTACGATTTTAAAGTCGTGTGAAGGGGGTGCGGATAACAAAGCAAAAACCAAAACAACGTTAAAGTCAGGGGGTGCAGATAGCAAAAAAAACAAAACAAAACTCTATACAACTTTAAAAGCAAAATATGCCGCTTGGCATTGTTGAAAATTGTTTGCTGGACGTGCCATTCTGGACAATTTTTTTAAAAATTGTGGTAGAATGTCCACTATTCTGAAAAATGTTCTTTTATTACAGTAGATAGATGCCACGTTTTTGGTAACTTGCGTCTTGTAGTGGACTCCACTAAAGATTGGTTTTTATTTTTTTGGGAAACGCACATCATGGGAATACGAGCAGTTGTACTTCATTATCCGTACGGGCTTTTATTGTACACGGATTACGACAAACACTCCATCCGTGGGGTTGATTCACTGTACGGTCGCGGATGTGTTAACTGTTGGTGTGGGATTATTTTTTTCAAAAACCAAAAATAAACTAATTATTTTAACTCAACATTCAGTGTGAATTGTTTTAACTCAACAATTAAAGGTCCACTATTAACCAACCATTTCCGTCCCTCTCAGACCATTGCCGTAGTCCATCTCCTGGAACAAAATTAGTGACAAAAGTTATTCTCTTTACCACCTAAACTCTTCATCCAAAACACCAATCACGTATGGTCGATAACGTTGACGATAAAGTCCATGTGGTTTTCGTCGGTCAAAAACCAGGGATTTACTTCAACTACAAAGAAGCATTTCAGCAAGTAAACCACTTCAGCCAAAGTTTTCACGGTTGTTATGATTCTTACGAGGAAGCGAGACAGACTTATGTGGACTACTTCTTTGATGGGTTGGACCCTTACCCTGGGGTTATGGGAGGGCATATTGACGCGAATATACATCTCTCTGACAACGCAGAAGAACGTGGTAAGTCGACTCCTATTGTTTGTCTTCATCATTCACGTCTTAATGTTGTGTTGTTATCGTTTTTGCAATCTTCATATTCGCTTTCATGTGGGTGGAACATGGTTTCATTTTTTAGGTGTGTTTAATTGCCGTTTATGTGGTTCATTTTGCCAATGTTTTTTCTCATTCAATAACATTAACACTTTTTTTTTGTTTTTATTATGTTCACCTTTACCTGTTATTCGATTTAAAAAATTAATAAAATAAGCTTTTGTTTGTTGTCGCATGAATATAAATGATTTTCGTTTAACTTGTTAATTTGTCTTAAAATATTACTTAAAACATAAATAATTCAATATTACCAATGACATAAATATACTTAAAGCAATTTTAATGATGACATGGGCTAACGCATATTACATAATTTCAATGTAACCTTTACTTTGTTGTCAAAGTAAATTCAAAAGTCACCATCCAATAATGACAAACCCCGCTGTTAATTTTTCCGAGGCGTCTAAGTTGTCGCATCAATAAATGATTTTCGTTTAACTTGTTAATTTGTATGAGAATATTAATTAAAACTTAAATAATTCAATATTACCAATGACATAAATATACCTAAAGAAATGTTAATGATGACATGGGTTAATGCGTATTACATAATTTCATGTAACCTTTCGAGGTAAATTGAAAAGGTCCCAAATAATGACAAACCCCTTCAGAGGCGTCTTTTCCAAGGCGTCTCATCTCAAAACCTTACCATGGGTAGTAATGATAACCTACATCTTTTTACCACTGTACGATGGGGGGTTTTGATATTTGTGTTGGTTTTAACATCCACATCCAAATTCATTCTTATCCAAATTTCAATATTCTTCATTTGAAACTTTTGGTTCCTACACAATTTACTTTCCTTTCAATATTGATATTTCCTAACCTGATACACCATTGCTACCAACTATGTCGAACAATGGTGACAACAAAGTCCATGTTGTTTTTGCCGGTCGTAAACCAGGGATTTACTTCACATACGACGAAACTTTTGACTAGTTTAACAACTTCATTGGAAGCTTCCACAATTCTTATGAATCTTACGACGAAGTCGAAGAGGCTTATATCGAGTACTGTTTTTTTCATGGAATGGACCCTGGCTTTGTAGGAAGCCACCTACATTCTGAAGTGAAAATGTCCGATTCCAGAAATCATGGTCAGTATTGTTTCAACTATTAATTTGTAACACACGTTTTGTTGTTTGTTTTATAGATATTGTTTCTGCAAATAGGTGTCATTGAACCGTTTCAGTGTTGTTTATGTCATTTCATTATTGTCGTTCTTCATTGTTGATTGCAGTGGCATAGTGGTTCGTACATGTGCGACTTCGACTACCATGGTGCCTAATCCTGCTTTTTCCATTGAATGGACACTGGTGATGTGCTTGTAATTTTTCTTGTTTACCATTGTATTTTTCAAAAAACCCAAGTCATGTGCTTTTATTGTCCACAATGTTTACCGGGCATAATGTATGTTTTTATGTTCAAGGACAGTGCCTACAAGCCTCACGGTGGAAACGTCGGCAGCGGTCTTCATTTTTCAACAGTGCATGGAAAATTACTCAGGAAAATATGTTTTGTACTGAAGATTGGACAACCAGTGTTTATCTTGCAGCATGTCATGACTGTAGACGGCGTCCAATACAGGAGGTATTGTGCATCGGTCGATGTTGGGACGCTGGGCGACCCCATTGTTTCGTTGGGTAAGTATGGGAAAGATGATTATGCTGCCAGAGAAGATGTTACGGTGTTGTTGGTGGAGGAACTATGTCAACGAACTGGGAAAAAATTAGGGACTTCAACTTTTAAATGTTCAGAGGCTTCAGGCTAAAGTGGAAGCCTTGAAAGATGACAATGTGAAACTTAGAATGCAGCTGGCCATGTTGAAGGAGTCTAACAAGGCCAACGGCGGTTCCCATCATTTTGTGTGACATCGTTGATGTCACATAATTGCTTCCATAGTCTTCTGGTGGCCTGTGGATCATTGTCATCCATACTAAAAGTACAATTTTACGTTTTTGTTGGTGTTGGTTTAATTTTTTTTGCGTTTACTTCCAAGGGCCTAGGGCCCCAGACAATGTTTTTTAATCGTTTAATGTCATCTTCGTTGGTATATTTCCAGTTCTTACGTTGTTTTTAATAGACACTATTATAAACCAGGTATTTTAAAAATATATTATATCATGGTTGAAAATAATTAGCCACAATACAAACTATGCTAATAAATAAGTTGATTGTACATATTTTGGCAAGCACGTTTTTTAATTAAAAAATTATTCACACAACTACTTTGATTGTAATATACATGGTGTTGGGCCTTGTGAAGCCTAAATAAACTTTTATGCTTGCTGTTAAATGAAATGGTGTGTATAGTTTTATTAACCTAAAATATATAAATGGCTTTTATATTCACAAAGTGGATGCACATTGTTTTTGGTTTTTACGCTTCTTTCTTCTCACACATTCCAGCAACTTCTATTTTGCTCCTTTAGATATTCTTTCTCTATTGTGACCTAGCTCTGCTAGGGTTTGCATTTTTTGCTTGAAACCTTGAGTCTTGGTTGCTGAAATCAGATAGAGTGATAATGAAGTAGTGTGTGTTCTGTGTGTGTTCTTCGTTCTTGTTGTTTGGTGTTGCAGGTATGGTTCTTTCTCTCTCAGGTTTTATCTTTTTGGTGTTCTTGAGGCTATTCTCTGTAAGGAACTGGTTGAGAGAAATGTCTATTCTTGACATTGGTAAAGAGTAGTTCTCTTTTGTACCCTGTAAATCTTGTTTTCTTGCTTACCTGAGTATTTTAGGCTTTGTTCTTGTTGAAAGTTTAGCCTTGTAGTTACTAAGGAATGTTGTTGGAATATTTCCTATAGTGTTAATAAAAGAGTCTACAGTTCTTTCCCCTTGGATGTAGGTAACAAGGATTTATCCTAGTTACTGAACCAAATAAAATACTCGTGTATTTTCTTTCTCTTTAATTTCTGCTTCCGCTCGTTAATTTCAGTTTGATTTTGCGCTGATAACTCTAACACATGGATTAATTGAACCTTCATATAAATGTTGGTTTGCAAAGTGGCGGTTGACGTGACTATAGTTTTCTTTTCCAAGGCGTCAGACAATGAGGCCGTAAAATAGTAGTCTACAATTTTTGGCGATGTGACCACACAGAAAAAGTAGCTTTCAACTTATTCGCTTTATGTGGACATGATCATTGTTTGGTAAACCATAACAAATATGTTTTTTAACTCATATTGTTCATATTTTATCCGGTATTGTACCTTTGTTCGCTCATATTTACTTTTTCGACAAATTTTATTTTGCAAATAATCAAATGATACTTTAAATACATTATTTATAATTAATTTTAATAATATGTCACCGTCATATTCATGGCATAATTTTACAGATAATAATACAACATAATGACTATAGTTTTTAAGTGAAGTTACTTATAAACATAATTTCAAACAACTAAATCTTTATGAACAACATTTTATAAACAAATTGTTTAATCGATTTAAATATAAAACCATATTTATTACACAATTGAAATATGACAATTATATAATAACCTTAAATATATTATAAACCTAAGATTATAAAAATAAGTGTTAAAATTAATCAGTTATGACAATTTGTTTAATAGTAAAATACATTTTAAATCAATCAAAATTCATATTAAATTAACACTCTAATCGAAGTAACCGTACATTTTTTAAACTGATATTTGAAATGACAAAAGCAAATTTTGATTTACGTGCAGCACACATCCCGTAATGTGTAACCGTGCATTTTCCAGACTGACATTTGAAATGACAAAAGCTATTTTCGAGCTACGTGTAGCACACATCCGATCGCGTTTTTCCACAAAAACACGAACATTCAAAACGAAGCGACATGCGACGTCCCGACACTGTCACCCTTCCATTATTTTCATTTTAAAACGGGGTAGGTCCATTACCAATCTTTTTTCAAAAGACCAGCCCAATGAAAATTAAAATTATGGCTTGTGCTTCCTGCACCATTCATTTTTCTATTTTTGTAATACAATAGTAAATTCGTAACAGTGGAACTCCCAAAATATGCTTTAGCATTATACAAGTTTACCTTCATACGGATCCATATAATTCATTTAGATAAGCGAATTCGTAAAAACCTTACGAATTCCATAATCCGTATGAATTACACGGATCCGTAAGAAGCAAAACACGTAAAATACTGAATGTTGTATTTGAAAAATATAAAAATAAAGGGTGTATTAAAAAAATAGCAAAATGAATGGTGCAGGAAGCCTAACCCTCAAATTAATCAATTAACTAACTAGTTGCACTATAACTACCTAATTGCACCTCCTTTTTTGATATATGTAGTCAAATCAAAATACTATAAAACATTTTTACCTAATGATGTCCATATAAAAACAATATCATGACAACTCATTAAAAAATGTCTACATTAAAAAATGTCTACATTTTTTAATGAGTTTTTTAAATTTCATACTATTAATGAACATTATTAAATCAATAATATATACAAACAATTTATTTTACATGTAACACTATGAACATAACAATACAAATTATTTGTATAAATGTACGATTTGTATAACCACAACTTGATAAATTATTCATGAGTTTCACATTACAACAATAACAAATATAAGTAAAATTCCATCACTTAACTTTTTAAAATATGATTATTATGCACTACTCTAAATTATGGTTATGTCTTCCCAATGTCAAAAATTCAACCTAATACATGTCTACACCCCATAACATATGATTATTATGCATTATTCTAAATTATGGTTATGTCTTTCCACTGTCAAAAATTCAACCTACTACATGTCTACATCCCATATAAACATTCAAATTGTCTCATGTTTAATATATCTACATCCCATAAAAACATTCAAAGTGTCTCATGTCTAATATATCATACCATTATATTTTCAGAATAAACATCAAACAAGTTCTTACAAACCATATCATAAACATATAAATATAACAACACAAACATAAATAGTAAGCATCATAACTATTGTTTAACCAATGTACCAAAGTACATGGTTACTGGTGGGATCAGCAAACTCCATCACAAAATCAATGTGTGGTTTCAATTTTTTTTCCCCTTGCAAAATGTTTCCATCCAACGCCAATTTTAGCATGTCTGCAGCCATGATTAAAGATAATTTTGAATACTCTGCTTTCGTCAAGAAAAATATCATTGAATCCTGCCTCACTTAGAAATTTATACATGGTACATGGCACATCCTGCAATACATACTCAACTATTACAATTTCATATATCAATGGCATTGATTATAATAATAACTTTACATACACTGTAAACAGAATTTCCTTACCAAATGACTACTACTGATTTTATTTTCGGTCAACATGATACGAAATATGACGGCGTTAGGGTTTGATTTGTAAAGAGAGTGCCAATGTGGAAATTCATTTCGTGGACGGTGAGTTTTGTGAACTGTCATGAAAAACAGAGATTTCCCATGCAGGGTTAATGTCACAAAATGGTCTCCTTGAAGACTATAGTACTCTCTTATTTCACTCCATCCATCAACAATTAACGGCTTCTCCAATGACTGATTGAATTTGACAACATGACGCTTCCCATGGCAATCTACCAAATGCCATGTGTCATACATCATTTTTTTAAAAGCTAACACATAGCTTTTCCGTAGTTCTGCATAAGGCTACATATGAAGTTGTTTTAAGAAATTAGTGCCAATACTATACAAAACATAAACATAATCAAATTAACACATATACTGTGCAAAAAATAAACAAATTCTACATGCTAACCATGTCCTTAATATGCATAACACGAATGCTGTATTCAGGTTTCCTCTGACACGACTTCATTTGTAAGGCCATTTCCTTATCACTTTCACTAATTCCAGACATTTCTGCTAAATAAATAGCACCCAAGGAAAATTGAAAATCATACATGAAAAATATGCAATGCTCAATCAGTCGAGATCTTGTTTAACACTTATTAAACCAAGAGGAATAAATGTAACTGCAACAGGGAAAACAGTAATGCGAACGAATATGCACAACGTGGTTATCATATTAGGATTCAATGACCTAATGAAACAAACCACAAAACTGGTAACTGATACGAAGATGACCATTACAAAAAGCATATTAAATAGTGTTCATTGATCCACTTCGAAAATGTCGGAGAAGCAGTTATTTAAGGGTGGACACCATTTAGAAAACGCAAAAGCCCATTTCGAAAATGAAATAACAAACTGCATAAAGAAAAAAGTGGGTGCAGAAAGCAAATTAGGCCCAAATAACAGTAACCTAGCTTCTTTTCTCCTTCTTCGCAATGTTGGTGCGCTGTTTTTTCTTTCTACTTTCCAGACATCTACTTTCCATTGCTGTTCTAATGACTTATTTTCTCCTTCTCTTCTCACTGCAAGCTCCCAGTCCTCCGCCACTGCCTCTGCCTCTGCTCACACGATGGTCGACGGCTACATTCAAGGGTGGGCACTTGCCCCCCTTCTCTTTAACGTGGGTCCGCCTCTAGCTCCCAACAACAACACATGACAATAGCAACATTTCATAACAAACACAAAACCGAATTTTGGACAAAAGATTACCATCAAAATGAAAACAATTTTGGACATAACAAGATAACACATCAATTTTCAAATAACAAATTGCTAAAAACCCAACCTCATCTACATATAGGAATATCATTCCGAACCTCACGGTGGACACAAGTTAGTCGTCGATGATATACCGTTGTCGTCGGATGATGATGTGTCGTCGGTCGCCACAACAATGTCTTTTATCGCCTTCCACAAAGGGATAGTGCCAAACTCGAAATCATTAAATCACTAAAATGAAAACAAGGGTAATACCGTCATAATACCTTAATAAAACAATAAGGCAAATTCAGCATTATGTAGCACATTTCCCAATGCATAGGGTAAATATGGAAAAACACCAAAGTCGTTTAAATTTGAAAATGGAAAAATGAAAAAAATTAATGGCCACACGATTCCTGAGACGGTAACCCAAACTGAGATGAAAATCATGATTTCGATCCAACGGTCAGGAACGCACTTCGTTACTTACGCCGGAGTATGGCTTTCGTACCGTATACTCTGTTGCCTTCCATAAGCAAAAGAAACAAAAGCTTTTGGGGAGAGAGAAATAGAAATGAGAAAAAGCTTTTGTAAGACTGTAACTACACACGTAATAAATTAAAATGTTGGTGAGCAATGGTAAGTAATATTTATATTATAATATTTAGAGCTATATTTATAAAGAACTTGTTTTTATAATATATTATATTAATAATTAAGATGATATATAGAAATAGTTAAACATATTATATTATAATATAACTATTAATAAAAATAATTATTTTTTTGATATACATATTTTATTATATTATTTTATTCATAAATTTTTATTTCTTAAATGTTAATTTTTTCTAATTACATTAATTTTTATTTCTTTTATATTATTAATTTTTATTCTATTTTTTTATTAATTGTATTTAAATTTTATTTTTATTTATTATTTATAAAATGAACAACTCTAATGTGAGTATGTGACTCAATTATTTTATTTCAAAAGAATTAAAATTATCAAAATATTTAGATTTTAATTAATGTACAGTCATGAATGGTGAGAAGTGTATTAAAAATTTAAAATAAAACATTTAATATTAAAAAATTTAATGTAAATGTTTTTTAAAACAATGAGATTATTTACTATTAATATAAAACATTCATTTTAATTCCTCAAAAAAATTAGTCCATGCTAATAGTAATTACCAGCTAAGAGTGCCAAAAAAAGAACATGCGGTTATATCAATATTATGATTGAAAGGTACTTACATCAAGTGTATTATTACCTTCGACAAACAAGCATTTCTTTATAGTATTTCTTTTAGATTAATACTTATCTTATTTCATTAATTAATTAGACAATAAATATAATTTTAATATTTATAAAATTCAAAGGACTAAATTTAAATCTTAAAATTCATATTTTTAAAGGATTTATTTTAGGAATTATTATATATAATAAGTTTGTTAATTTTTATGATAATTGTCTTAAAAATTGTATCAATAATAATTTTTAATTAATTTTCAGTTTAAAACTTTTTATATTAATAATGTATAGTCATTAATTTTTTATTTTAAAAATTGAATTATTTATACAAACATTTTAATCTAGCTTAAAATTTTTAAATTAATTATGTGTTGCTTTAAAATAAACAACAATTAAATCAAAATTTAAAGAAAAATAGGTTGTGTGATAAAATGATAATTTTAGCTATTAAAAAATGAAAAATGTTAAAAATACATTCTTTGACACACTCTTTAAAACACTCTCTTTTACTCATTATAAATTTTAATACATTTTAAATAATTAAAAATATGTTTGAAAGAATATGTTAACATGGATATGTTAACATCTATTTTTTAAAAATCGATGTTAACTTTACTTTGTTAACATCAGATTTTAAAAAATCGATGTTAACGTTACTTTGTTTACATTGATTTTTAAAAATTGATGTTAACATGGGTATGTTAACATTGGTTTTTTTAAAAACTGATGTGAACGAAGTAACGTTAACATCAATTGTTTTTAAATCGATGTTAACATACTCAGTTTTTAAAAAATCGATGTGAATGAAGTAACATTAACGTCAATTATTTAAATTCTGATGTTAATGAAGTAACGTTAACATCCGTTTTAAAAAAAAAAATCGATGTTAATGTTACTTTATTAACATTAGTTTTTTACAAAATTGATGTTAACTTAGTTATCATAATTATTAATATATCACCTTATTTTTGTTAACATCAGTTTTCTACTTGATATTATATCCCTATTTTATAGTAGTGCATGATTGTGTGTTGAGAAAGATTATCTATTATGTGCATTTGATTCTACATTAAAAACTAAGGATTTGCATTAAAGAAAACGAAAAAATCAAAGAGCTATATGGACTAGTTTTTACTTGAACTTGAGAATTAGGTGAGTATAATTTAAACGGACACAACTAACCAAACTATATAGGTTGTGTTTCTTTGTTGTCTTGTATTTTCTCAATCTCTCACACAGGACCTGCCACCTGGGTGGCAATGCGAGAAACTCAACACTAATGAACCTAGGCCATAAATTATGATACTAACTTATTATTATTTTTAAGCCATTGCTCTAAACGATATAGGATTAATTAATAGTTGCAAACAAAACAACCTAAAGAGGTCATTAAGACGAATTAGAGATAATAATTATGTTAACTTTTCAACGTTCAGAACATATCCAATATGCAGATAAAATTCTAAGTAACATTGTTTAACTCTTTTTTTCATTAGAGTAAATGACATACAATTACTTATACTATAAATAATATATCATATATTTTGATTCAAGCATTGTAGAACCCAAAAAATTAAGTTAAACATTCAATTTAGCAACATTAGCATTGAAGTAAATTTTGTATAGAGTTCTTAAATTTATATATATATATATATATATATATATATATAATTGTAATCTACAAAATTAATAAAAACAACCTATTTAATAATCAATCATATTTTATAGATGCTCAGATAAAGTAAATGTTATTGCACCATTACTCTTAATAGTGACATGAGTTTTTAAATCTATTTGGATCAAATACTATACAGCAAGTCTTCTTTTAACTTTTTTTGTTGAATTTCCAATTTTGGATGGCCTTTTATATTACTTATCTTTTATGTATGCCACGTGTATATCTTTCTGCAATTTCTTTTATCCATTCAAAAAATTTAATTTCCATTGTACATTTCAGAGAATTTCTCACTGCTATAGTAAGCTATACAAGACTGCAAAAGTGAAGACATGAAGGTCTCAAGGTGGACAAAGTGTAAAGAAAGCAATTCTCTTGTATCAACAATACACAACATAAGAAAAAATATTGCAATTGACTCTACTATACGACTGTGTTTAATTCTTTATATATATATATAATGTCAGTTTTTCTCCAAAATGGTTATATTGAAACAAATAAATTCATGCTTTACTGTAACTACCATGTCCGAGTAAACTTCCATATCTTCTATTAAAAGGTGATATATAGTGTGTGCATGGTTCTAAATTGCGGTTACAGTCGATCTGGTTATGTTGTGATCCTTGAAAAACCATTATGTTGCGGCCATATATGGTCTCAACTCTCAATGTGATTGCAGTCGGTTGAAAAGCCTTTATGTTGCGACCGAAATTGCAGTTACAGACTCTAATTTAGAACCATTTGTGTGTGCATGCATGCAATGACAGTTGTGATTCTGTTCATCATTGTAAGCCGGGCAAGCAGCACCTTAAGCCCAATCAATGGAAGCAGAAACGAAATCTCAAGATGCAAGGTGAATTCATATTTTTAACGATTCAAATTCTCAAACAAGTCATCTCACAACTTCATATACTTGCTCTACCTGTTATATTAATTTGTAAAGCCAAAGTCCAGAATTAGTAAACCAGATGTAACCATATAACTTTTATTACTTATCAGGTTTTGGAGTCAGTAACTCTAGAAACTACTTTAACTTGATGCTATATAACCAAGGTTTTAAATATCGGGTCGCAGTTGCGTTTCATGCAGTTTCATCATGTTTATTGATATCGCGGAAAAATGCAGTCAATCCAGTTCCAATTGAGGTCACAGATAATTAAAAAACCTTGATGTTGCGGCCAAAATCACAATGGAGGACCGTTTTTCAAAACCTTGGCATATATCTGCATCTCTACTACCGAGAATGTGGTGGCGTGTCTGGCATGTTCAAGTAATCAGAAATCTCCATAACCAATGGATAAACATCTGTTTCGGGATTGTATTGCTGAAACACTATAACTGATGCAGAAGTGGAGAACTGAGAAGAAGCCAAGTAGCTTCCAACAGGACCAAGTTCTGGGCAATCACTTTTGTCTACCAAAGGTACCACTGGGGGCATTCTACCTACCAAAATTAGATTGCTCTTATTCCACTCCCTCATTGTTGTGACAATATCTTCTTTGCTTTCTACCAACCTTTCCTCATACATTATTGATTCTGCATTCTTGCAACACACACCTAAGAACTCAGACCAAAAGTGCTCATCCTCTTGTTTCTCTACATCAGTGGTAGTTCCTTCAGCCACTTTAATTACCTTTTTGTCCTTGTCTGCTGTTACACCAATCAATTTGGCACCAAAGGCCAATGTCATCCCAGGTGGAACTACAAACCTCACAACAGTGATTGAAACACCAGGATGCTCAGCCATTCTCATTCCATAGGCGAGTGCTTCGCGGTCGTCTCGCCCGGCAAAGAAACCTACAACAACCTTGTATGACACATCACTGGCTTGGACTTGGCTTGTCCCTCCAAGGCCGCGATCAACCAAGATTCCGACTGAGCAAGGAGCGTGGCTGAGAACTAGGCCATTCATCGCACGCAACGAGTTTCCTACTGACTCCATCGTCCCATCGAAGCGTTGGTGTTTGTGGAATGGGAGGAATATGATTGCTGCTCTCTTTTGGTGTGCACTGGTGCAAATGTCTTCATGAATGTTGCTGAAAGCTGATATGGCTGTCATGGGGCGAACATTGACACTACTTAGATGGCCATAAGCCTGAAATGCAATCACCACTTGGTCTCTATTGTCATGCTTTTTGTTCCAAAAGGGCATGCCATTGTTGCGTGCTGTATGAACCATTGTGATCGCTGATGGTCGCTCCGAGAGCTCCATCAAGTGCATTGCATAGACACATAGCTTTGCCCTCTTTTTGGTTCCTCGTGATGACTCTATTAGATTGATTAAGGTGGGAATGTTGCGGGTACTATGGAAGCATGCCAACACGCGTAGCTCTGATTTAGGATCGTTGCGTTGAACTGTTTTATGCGTGTAAGGTGATCCTGTCCGAGCTGGTTTGTAGACTGCCATCACTATTGGGGTCGTGATGAAAGTGGTGAACAATGCCATTAATACACAAATTGCAAATGCTTGGTCGTTTAGTACCTGCACATTTTGCAAGAAATATATGATTGATTGGTTTCAATTTCAAACTGAATGATTTTCTGGCTTTTGTTAGAGTAAATTACACTAATCATCTTTGAGAGACTTTGTGAAATTACACAAATTATTCCTCTTTTTTCTATTCCTACACTAATCTCTTAATTGTTTTGAAAAACATTAAGGCTTTGTTTGGGAATTAGGAGGGGAAGGAAATGAAAGAGATTCAAGGGGAAGGGAGGGAAAGGAAAGGGAGGAAAATGAGTGAAGTTCCTTCCTCCTTGTTTGAGAGTTAAAAATATATTAAGAGAGAAATTGAGAGTTAATAAGATATTTTTATAATTTGCCCTTGAATTGTGATTCAGTGCTTTGTATTTTGGTGTTTTATTAATACTAACTGGGTTAGGATAATAATTTTATTAACATTGGTTGGGATAGGATAGTAATTTTATTACTTTTCCTTCTAAAAACCCCCAAATTGGGATAACAACAATTTTTAGGCTTTGGAGGATTTCAGAGGAGTTTTAAAAATCATCAAATCTTTTTCCTTAAAAATTAAAACTCTCAAATAAGGAAGTGTCATCACCTAAACCTTTCACTTCCCTCCCTTCCCGTGTAAAATCCCTCTCCCAAACAATACCTAAGTTGTATTCCCTACAAGATAGGTTACGGTAAATGTTAAAAAAGCATGAGGAACTTGTGCCATTTCACGAAACCTTGAGAGTGGATAGTGTAATTTACTAGCTTTTGTTAAGGCTCAAATATATTTTCTTCCATGCAATTTAGTGTGTTTTTTTTTTTCATTTTCAGAATTACAATTATTTTTTTTTTCATTTTAGTTCTTGCAAAATGTATTTATTTTATTTTTCATTCTTAAAACATTTTAGATAATGTTTTGAAAAGTAAAAACGTGTTTGTAATGAAAATAATGTATTCTAAAACACTAACAAAGCAAACACATTTTTATAAGAACTGCAACAAAAAATTGTATGGACAACAAAAATATTTAAGCCTTTTTGTTAATGAGCATCAGATTTTACAAGATACCTTGCGATCCTTGCCAATGTTGAGAACAATGAGCTCCACCAAGCCCTTAGTGTTCATGAGAAATCCAAGGGCCAACGCTTCTCTAAAAGGCACCTTACAGAACAGTGACACAAGGAATGTGCCAATGATCTTTCCAAAGCAAGCAGTGAAAATAACAAGCACTAGCATACCCCAAGAAAGAGCTCCACTTATACTTGCCACATCAGTCTTCAAACCACTTGACACAAAATAGAGCGGCAAGAAGAGGCTCATCACAAGGTCCTCTATCTTCTCAATCAACACCCCTGCAAAAGGACCATCCTTAGGCATAACGATACCAACCACAAAAGCTCCGAAGAGCGCGTGAATGCCAATAGTATCGGTGATGAAACCGCTAGCCAGGACTAGTGTCAAGGTGATGCATATGTAGATCTCCTGCACGGGTTCGCCCTCGGGTGAACGCTTAGCCATCATTCCAAGTAAGGGCCTTATGGCAAACATAGCAAAGAGGACAAAGCCGGCAGCACAAAGTATGACCCATAAGGAAACAAGTGGGGATGTGTTGGAGCCAGAAAGTGCTATGGCAAGTGCAAGTAGTATCCATGCTGCAACATCATTGATAGCAGCTGCTGACATTGCTATCCGACCGACATCGGTTGTGAGGAGTTTTAGCTCAGCAAGGATTCGCGCAAGGACGGGGAATGCCGTGATCGAGAGAGCAACACCCATGAAAACAAGGAACGAGGTTGGATTAGCATTCTTCGATATGGTGGCTCGAAGTGCATATGATGTGCCAATGCCAAGTATAAAAGGGAATGTAATGCCTGAAAGGGCAATGAATAAGGCCTTGTGACCAGTTTTGAGTATAGAACGCAAGTCAAGCTCAAGACCCACCAAAAACAAGAAGAATAGAAGACCAATGTTGGCCACAGTTTCAAGCACCGTTAAGCTTCTCTTGGGGAAAATGGTGTTCAGGAATTTCTCACTCCTTCCAATTGCAGATGGTCCCAGTAGTATTCCTCCCTGCATTTATTTTCCAATGCAAGATGCATTCGACCCCACGTTAAATTTTTCCAAGAATTAGAATAAGAAGAAAAAAACATTAAGAATCCGTTCGATAGAGAGGAAAGAAATGGAAAGAAAATGAATTGAAATAAAAGTTTTGAATTAAAGAAAAATGTTAAAATGTGATTCCTACATTATTTTACTGTTCATTTGTCTCCATTTTCACTGTCTTTCTTTTCAAACAAAACACAGCCTAAATGGTCATGATCATAATTTGGAGGTTTTGAGAAAAACAAAAAAGTGACTCAAAAAGCCTAATTTTTTAAAATAAGCTAGGCATTTATTCATTAAAGAAAAGAAAACCATGAAATCTAATTCTTATTATGATGTCTTATTAGCAATATGAAAAGAAAACTTACAATAACCTCTGCAATTACTCGGGGTTGTCTCAGAGGTTTGCAAATGAATGCAAGGAATCTGGTAAAGACCACAACCACACATATCTGGAGGATTAATAGGGGAAGCGCATAATCCAAGGGATTTTCATGTTGGAATGCCCCATTGGACGTGGCCTTCATTGGTGCTGGACATTTTGAATCAGGACTCGCCATAATTCAATTGATTGCGTGTTTGGTTTCAGGTTTCAAATGTGATTTTCCACGTTTCAGATGTGATTGTCAGAAGCTAATTAATAGTTATAGTTTTCACATCCTAAACGTGATTTTATCTATTCTTAATGTGTTTCCGAACATGCTGTGATTCAGATTTCAGACTATGAAATGAAACACTTGATTCATGTAGACAGAATTAACAATAGATTTATTTCTTTATATCTGCTATGTAATGTAAGTGAAAGGAAATCTTGGTTTATAAGAACGGAAATACACTTGCCAATTATGGTACGTAGCTGAGGCAGATAAAAAAAGAGAAGGTATCACATTAATTGGAAGCTGGTGATGAATTGTGAACACACAGTAACGCAAATTCTGCTAGATGGTGATTGGAAAGGGCAATGAAGCTTCGATGACTTTACCCCTTTGCTATATATAGTACTATAGCATGTTTGTCGACTTTTGTGACACCAGGGCAGTGTCTTGTTCTAACAGAAAATATATAAAAAATTTGTTCCATGTATTTAATTTTAGGAAATTTTGTGACACCAGGGAAATGTCTTGAAATTAGATTCCTTGATTATTTGTAAAGACTCTAGACAGGGAATCTAATTCCCTATAATTGGAATCTAACCCTTAGATATTATGTCTAACTATATATAATTAAAATAAGGGATTTTTTTATATAGTAAAAATAAGGTTAAACAATCTCACAATAAACTACCAGTGTAATTTTCTATATACTTTAAAATAATTGGTACAAGTATATCTTTAGTACACTATTCATTTATATATATGATAATGTCATATTGCGAAAATAACAAGTTCAGGCAATAATAGCGCGTTTTATTAGTTAAATTTAATAGCATCAGACATCAGTTTATATACTTCCAAAGCAAAACATTGGAATGTTAAAAGTTGTTTTCACGAACAATATTAACTATTCGAAATTGCAGGGAATCATGAGTTCAGGAATAGCATATTATGTACAAGGCTAATAATGAAAAGTAGAGGCCTGGTTTATGACATCCTTTAATTAACCATCTATTAATGATCATTGTTGCTACTTTGGGCTCTTTTCTACTAGGAGAACAGCTCTATTTTGGAAGGTAATCGTTGTTGCGTTTGGGTTTGGTAGAATACTGTTTATTTACTTCATCTTACTGTTCAATCTATATTTTTAATATCATGTTAAAAAAAATGGCATTATATATACTTGTACAAAAGGACTTATGATATTTGTTTCCTTGACAATGACAATAAGTAATTAAATTACAAAAAATACTAACAATTTTTTACTATATCATATAAGCTTCACAGCCCACATTGATTTTTCCTGGTTTTTCTTTTTCAATATATGCAGTGTCTCTCCATTTTGTAATATATTTTTTTTGTTGATCATGATATTAATATGAAAATTAATCATCATCTTTAATATGTTTTATTTCATATTCAAAGATGAACTGAAATTCAAATTCAAAATCATTTGATTAAGAAATACAAGTTAATATTATTTGTCTCAATCGTTGTTGGTTATATATATATATATATATATATATATATATATATATCATAAAGGATCTCTCAAATAGTTGGAAATTTCAATTATTAAATTCTAAATGTATAAAAGAATCAATTAGAAACATACCAAAATCATATGCTAAAATATTGAATTGTGCTTGTGTTAGCTAATATATTTATGATATTAATGCTATCAAAGCACATCGATCTCAATATTGTACTGTTATATATTCTCTTTAATTTTCTGAATCATGTTTTCTGTTTCTCTATATCATCATTTGTGTTAGTATATCATTGGCTCCATCATTATCGTAGTGGGACTTAATTCAGTGGTGTGGCGTAAAGCCAAAGATTATCCAATCCTCACACCACCCACTACTACAAAATAGGCTTTCTACATCGGTTGTTTACCCCTTTTACGTCGGTTCAACAACCTTCGTTGTTGTAGGTGTCGTTGATAACTCATATTTTTTACGTCGGTTGTCGACCGTCTTAGAATGTCACTTTCTAAGACGGTTGTTAACAAAAACCGTCTTAGAATGTCACTAGATGGTTGTTAACAAAAACCGTCTTAGAATAGGACTTTCTAAGACGGTTTTTACACTACAACCGTCTTAGAAAACTCTATTCTAAGACGGTTCCTATACTACAACCGTCTTAGAAAGTCTCATTCTAAGATGGTTAACCGTCAGCAACAACAATAAAGGAGACAGTAACACAACAGCTCCCAATTAGTCCATCACCTCATGAACAGTCGAGATTATTAGCAAAGATAATAAAATTACATAAGAGCTACCTCAACTTATATTTGCCTGTGATTTATATATATATATATATATATATATATATGATTGTTGAAGTGTAATTCAGTTAGTCATGTTATTAATTAGGTTTAAATATACTTTTAAAGTCTATGCAATGTTGTATTTTTATTTTTATGTTTTTCGTCCTTGTAAAAAATAATTGTTTAAGTCCCTACAAATTATATTTATTTTACTTTTTATTCTTAAAATATTTTAAATAATAGTTTTTTTGTTATTCAAAGCATTTTTTTATTATTCAAAATATTATCTTAAATGGAGGAAAAATAAAATGAAAATATTTTGCAAGGACTAAAGAGAAAATTTTGTTTTTTAAGGATGAAAAATAAAAATAAAAATACTAAATTATAAGAATAAAAAGTATATTTAAACCTATTGATTATTATTGGGGTTGGTTTAGACGCGGCCCCTATAACTAGAGTTAATTGTTGTAATCAAATCAAATCAAAAGGTGTAGTGTTAGTGATTCATATGAGTATATGACAGTGAAATAAATTTTTCTCTTATTCCTCTCTAACTCTTTCTTCTCTCTTTAAGATATTTGTAAGCATGAAATTATGAGTTCTCCACCTGTCCTAGTGTGTGTTTTGTAAAGTTGTAGTACATATTGCCTCAAGATGCTATCATCATAGTGTATCGTCTCACAGGTTCCTATCACTGTATCGCACAAACTATTTCACCTAAATAATAGTAACAATTAGCAATAGCTTTTGTTATGGAAATAATATAGTCTGGGCCTAATTGCAAGGCCCAATTATTGTTAAAGAATCATACGTTCAATTCCTGGAACGTGGGTATGACTTAGTCCTTAACGGCAGTTAGAGACGTGTGGATTGAGGTCGGAAATCTCGGAAGCAATTCGTGTGGTAATTGCAAGGTAATGTGCTTATAAATACTTGATAGTTGCATCTAAAAAGGTACACAGATATTCTAACTCTCTCTCTTTCAATTACACAGAGCACACACCCCACGCCCATTGGTGTATCTCTGTGATCTTCTGCTTCAGGATATCATTCTCCATTGATATCCTTGAAACTGCAGAGTTAGAGTGTCAAACAGCAAATACGTAGCACCTTTGTGTTACACAATTGTGTTCTGAAAACATTCGGAACATTGGCGCTGTCTGTGGGAAACGATAAATTTCGAGTCCCACGCTTCAACAATGGTGAATACGAGAAATAGTCAATTTGTACCACGTTCCGAGATGCCGAACCGAGAAATACTCATACCGGAGAATCGAAACATGGTGCAGCGAGAAGAAGTGCATATCACAGAAGCTGTCTCCGACGCAGCTTCTTCTCCAGCTCAGACTGATCAACGGAGAGATATTCCGCCAGGAGGATGGTGCAGGAGGAGGAATTGGGAGGGCAGTTCGTCAACAATGCTCTCAATTCAATTCTGAGTAGGATTGAAAGTATGAGAAAAAAAAGACTCTTCAGAGACAGGAAGATATTCGGAGCATAACACGTCAGATGGAGGAACGTAACGAAAAATGGAGGCATGCTGAGATGCAACGAATAGCACAGCTGGAACAGAAACTACAGAGAATAATGGAACGAGTACATGTTTCAAACCGCGACGAGGAGTCACGCGATTTGAGGGTGCACTTGAACCAATTGAGGAATACCGAGCAAGAAGGAGATCAGGTACGAACTGTGGGACCACCCCGTGAGCAGATCCGAGTACTCGAATCAACAAGGGATAGAGTCACCAGGGACGAACAGACGTATACCCGAGTAGAGAATGACGCAAATCCCACTTGCCGAGTAGAAAACGTGGAGGTCCCACGAACCAATCAAAGAGTGATTGAACATGATAAGGCGGGGGAGCCGGCCCCACGTGGGAAGGAAGGACCTGTTTATCGCAGGAAATACAGTAGAGGACAACAAAACAACAGTCCCTTCATGGACGAAATTGTGAACGCTCGATACTTGGACGACTTCGATGGGTCATTCCTGTCGAAATATGATGGTACCCAGGATCCACAAGTGTATATCGACGAGTTTGATTTGCAAATGTGCGTCCGGGGCATAGATGAGCCCATCATTTCGAGGATTTTCGTTACTACGCTGACTGGGCCGGCACAAACATGGTTCCACACATTACCACCGCGGTCGATAAGGAACTTTGAAGATTTTTGGCATAAATTCTTATTAAACTTTGCAACTAGTAAGAAGCAGCCAAAGTCTGAGTTCACTTTGGGGAAAGTAAGACAGTTACCCGGCGAGACGTTGCAAAGCTACTTGGACAGATTCAAAGAAGCAGCTTTACAGGTGCACGGGTTGAAGGAGAAGGTTCATGTTTACCTTATCTCTGCCGGGCTGAATGGTTCTTCACGATTTGCCAAGTCCATTTATAAAGACCCGGTGAAGTCGTTAACCGAGTTTCGTGCCCAGGCAAAGAAATATTTGGAGCTCGAGCAGATGGAGATAGCTAACTGTTCAGGACGTGAGAAGGAACGAAGCGATAAGAGAAGAAGTCCGCCCCCAAAACATAGGGGCCAAGCAGAGAATCATGCCCGAAATAACTAAGTGAAATTCAGGCCGGGCAGATATGATAATAAGTACGACAAGTACACTCCGCTAAATGTCTCCCGTTCTCAGATTTGGAAGGAGGTAGCGCTTACGGATATGAAAAAAGTAGAACGACCTCGTCCCATTTTCAACAAAGTTGGGTTGGATAAGTCACAGTTTTGCGAATTCGATAACGGACCCGGACATACTACGGACCAGTGTTGGGATTTGCGTGATGCAATCGAAAAGTTTATTCGAGAAGGCAGACTGAGACAGTATGTGATCAAAACGCAAGGAAGAAAGAATAAATGTAAGGGAGATGAGGATCGGCCAGAAAAGAAAGATGAAAGAAAGAAAGCGTGAGAAGAGGATGACACGTTCCCAGAACCCGAGTTCGAATGTAACGTGATTTCAAGGGCCATGGGAGGCGGAGGTGACACTGCCAATCAAAGAAAGAAATACTTGAAGGAGGTGTTATCGATCCGAACACAGCCAAAGTTCAAGAACCGTGCTGATGACCACGAACCTTCACTCCTATACTTCACAAAGCAGGATATGGAAGGAGTATTTCCTGGGCATGAAGATGGATTGGTCATCACGGGAACAGTGGGCAATTGCCGGGTACGAAAGATGTTTATAGATAATGGAAATTCCGCCGATATAATCCTTTGGAGCGCGTTCAAGAAGATGAACCTCGATGTAACGCCCCATCAGTCATCAGGGTCATTACCAAACATTAATCAACAAACACACATATAATCATCAGAGTTTAAGCAGTTTGGAAGCATAAACTAAGAGTGACATTATCAAAAGTCACTTTCATATACATTGTACATATAATATGGTGAATATACATATAATTTGTGTTTAAGTACAAAACTGTACAAATACATCCCCTCAGGGTACAACAAAACTAAACCAAAGGCAGAATACAAAATATCAGAACCACATGCTCAAGTCATCTATGCCTAAGGTTTCAAAACACAGCTATCCA
>PYAF01002085.1:174088-192860 GCA_007407185.1 Glycine tomentella
ATACATGAAAATAGTATATCAAAACAATCCATATCAACATCAGTGAATCACTAAATCAATCATCATCAATACATGTTCACCTGACAACAATCAGGCTATACTCATGGCATACAGCCATTCATCACATACATCACTATCCTGCAGAGGCTACATCTATGTATATAGGAACATCTCCGCCCAGGGAGGCTACATCTATATATTAGGAACATCTCATGGCAGGATCTCAATACATCTATCAGAGGCTACATCCGTATATATAGGAACATCTCCGCTTGGAGGCTACATCTATATAACGGGAACATCTCTTTATAATGAGGCTACATCTGCAGATATAGGAACATCTCCAACCAGGAGGCTACATCTATATCGCAGGAACATCTTATAACCTGTCTCAATACAATTGCCTGAGGAGGCTACATCTGTAGATATAGGAACATCTCCATTCGGGAGGCTACGTCTATATCACAGGAACATCTCACATCAGGTCTTACTCATACTCATGTCATCTATCCTACTACAATAGGATTCAATAATCAACCATGCAAAACGGTAGCTAACCAAATCATAGGCATACACATCAACCACCCATCTCAGGGTGCAGCTCACAGATTAAGCATATCATATCAATTCACATCAATTACCCTCTCACAGGGTACAGATTACCATTCAGTAATCAATCATAACAATATACAATTTCCATATACATGCATATAATCATCACAACCATTCCCCCATTAGGGCATGGTGGAACACAGGAAAGGATGCACATACAAGAACCAAGAGCTTACCTGCTCTAAGCAAAATACCGGCTCTCCCGGCCTCGTGGTCACCACCACTAGAACTATCAAGCTTACGTCCTACAGAAACCAAATACACAATGTATCAGTAACGGTTCTAAGCCGTTAAATCGAAAGGAAACCATAATTCCTTCCCCATAACCTATAACAATCACTTCACAAGTGATTCTCAGACCCTCAGAAGGATCCTACTCGGCCCACACAAGGCTCCAGAGCCTCTTCTAAGACTCTGATCAAAGCATATCCCTGCTTATTCAATTCAATTCCAAACTTCTCATTATCACCAATTCCAGCTCACAAACCACCTCTATACTATCTCATGAGCAACTTTGTCAACTGTTCTAAGGTTCATACTAGCCAAATAATCAGCCTTTTACCTCTGCTCATACATACTCAGAGCCAAAATCAAACTTCATCAATAATGATGACTCGAGGCTCTAACTTCATCAGAATAACCCTCTGAACACAAAACTCTACAGAGTCCAAGCCTAATAACGGCTCTAACACCTCCAAAAACACCTCTCTAGGTACTCAAAATCCAACTAAAACCCAAACACAGAATCAACGGCTAAGGCTCGAGTTTCTTACCTCTGTATAGTCCAGACACACCAGGGAATCACTTTCCCTAAGGTAGATCGCTCAATCAAAGCTTCCTTCGCCTCTGATTCTTCGATTCCAAGGACTCCCTTAGAAATCTCGATCTCGCCGTTTACCGCCTCTTGTCGAGAATAAAGCTGGGTCTCTAGCTTATCTCGAGGCTCTGAACACTTTCTCAGTTGGGTCGGAAGTGTTTAGATGAAAGATGGAGAAGATATGAAGCTCCAAAGTTCATTAATGGCTTCCCTCTCTCTCTTCCTCTCTTTTCTCTCTCATTTTCGTCCAAAATGAGCTTTCATAAAACTGACCCGAAAGTCCCGCGCGGTTCACACCAGGTGCCGCGCTGATCGAGCCATGGTTCGAATAACCCACGCCATCAGCGCCAAATCCACGCGGATAACGTGAAATGGCCGCAAGGATTGGCCTGATCCAAGCTTCCCGCGCTGATTGCGCCCTATCCCGCGCTGGTTGCGCCACAGGTTCAAACAACTCACGCTGTTAGCGCCACAGCCACGCGAATAGCGTGAGACGGCCGCCAGCATTGGCCTGATTCAACCATTCCACGCGGATCGCGCCATGTCCACGCTAATCGCGCCATCTGTTCGAATCTGTTTTCTACTTCTCTTAAGCTTCCTTTAAGGGATTCTAATGCATAATTATGGTTCTTAATCTCGAGCTTAATCCTATGCTTAAAATTCAAGGTATTACACTCGATGTCGAAGATTTGAGACCATGCAAAACCATGTTAATTGGTTTCAATGGCGGGAACACGAATGTTAAAGGATCCATCTCCTTACGACTGACTTTGGGTACGAAAGAAGCCTTCAAGTCAGAAAGGGTGAAGTTTGTGGTCGCTGATTTCCCATCCCAATACAATATGATATTGGGAAGACCCACTATTCATAGATGGGACATTTTGATGTCTACGAAGCATCAGAAGCTCAAGTTTGTGGGCGGCAACGGACAGGTGGTGACAATATATGGCGACCAAAAGGATTCTAGACAATGTTATTATGACACAGTTCGAGAAAGCGAAAGTAAACCCGGGCCAGTCTCCCGAGAATCAAGCAAAATTCAGGAAATCCAAGAAGACGATGGTCGTAGCCGAGGACAGCAAGTAAACATGGTGGAATTGGATATGCGAGAAGAACCAGATGAATGGAGACCGAAGCCTGCAGAAGAAGTAGAGCATGTCCAGATAGGCGATCAAGCCGGTCAAACTACCAATATCGGGCGAGTAATGGAGCCCGGACACAGAGAAACGCTCGTTGAATGTTTGAGGAAGAATCGTGACGTGTTCGCATGGAAGACATTTGAAATAGTCAGGATAGATCCGACATTTTGTTGTCATAAATTATCCATATATCCGGGTTCGAAGCCGGTGGAACAGAAGAAGAGGAAGTTGGGCCTCGAGAGAACGCAGGCGTTGCGAGCTCATATTGAGGAACTACTATAGGCTGATTTCATACGGGAGATCCAATACACCACCTGGCTTTCAAATGTGGTGATGGTTCGCAAGCCGAATGGGAAATGGAGAGTCTGCACGAACTACACAAACTTGAATAAGACATGCCCAAAAGACGCGTACCCTATGCCGAATATAGACCAGTTAGTAGATAACTCTTCCGGGTACAAAATTTTGTCCTTTATGGATGCATTCTCTGGGTACAATCAAATTGCAATGCACCCGGAAGATCAAGAGAAAACGGCGTTTATCGGCGATAAGGCAAACTACTGTTATAATGTTATGCCGTTTGGGTTAAAGAACGCGGGGGCCACATATCAGAGGATGATGAACAGGGTATTCGAATCGCAGCTCGGATGAAACATTGAAGTATATATCGATGACATGATAGACAAAACTATGGAAGTCAGTAAGCATGTCGAAGACCTTGAAGAGATGTTTAGCCGGTTGCGAAAATTTAATATTCGGCTAAACCCCCTGAAATGCACTTTTGGAGTCGGAGTCAGAAAATTCTTGGGGTTCATGCTGACACACAGAGGAATAGAAGCTAATCCAGATAAATGTCAAGCCGTGTTAGACATGCATTTTCCGACTAGCAAGAAAGAAATACAACAGCTGACGGGAAGGATAGCCGCACTAACGCGTTTCATGCCGAAGTCGGCGGAAAAGGCTCTCCCATTTTTTAAGATGTTGAAGAAGCAAGCCGTCATACAGTGGGACTCGGAGTGTGAAGCCGCCTTCGACGACATGAAAAAATCTTTAGCATCCCCCTGGTGTTATCAAGACCAGAAAAGGCTATCAGTGTTGTGTTAGCACGGGAAGTCAAGGGGGCACAAAAACCAGTGTACTTTGTCAGTCGGGCTCTGCGTGACTTCGAGTTGCGCTACCAGAAACTAGAAAAGTTGGTGTTCGCATTAATCGTAGCCGCCAAGAAGTTGCGCCCATACTTTCAAAGCCACACCATTGTAATTCGGACAGACCAACCAATCCGGCAGGTGCTTCACAAGCCGGATCTAGCGGGAAGAATGACGAATTGGGCAGTCTAATTCTGAATTCGATTTAAAGTTTGAAGCTCGACATGCAATTAAGTCCCAGGCATTAGCAGATTTCGTATGAGAACTTACTCCCCACGCCTCGGGAACAGGGGGTTGGTGGACGATATATGTGGACGGTTCATCCAACAGGAAAGGCAGTGGAGACGGAATCATAATTGAGAACCCGAATGGAGTCGCTACAGAATTCTCATTACAGCTTAACTTCCCAACATCGAATAATCAAGCCGAGTACGAAGCGTTGATTGCCGGGTTAATACAAGCGAAGGAACAAGAAGCTGGAAAAGTGAAGGTGTTCACGGATTCACAACTGGTGGCGGCTCAAATTGATGGTCGCTATCAAGTAAAAGGACCATTATTGTCAAAATATTTGGGCTGGGTAAAGGAAATCATAGCCGGATTCGATGAAGTGGAGGTTAGTCACATTCCTCGGGAGGAAAATATCCGGACTGACATCTTGTCAAAACTAGCTAGCACCAAGAACCCTGGTAATAATCGAACATGATCCAACAACAAGTTTTGCAGCCGTCGTGCATAATGATGATCACAACCGACCAGGACTGGAGGAGTCCAATAGTGGATTATTTGGAGAAGGGAATATTACCAGATGACGTTGTGGAAGCCCAGAGGCTGACGAGGACAGCAGCCATGTACACAATTGTCAACAATGAGCTATATCGCAAGGGTTTGCATAGCCCGCTGTTGGTTTGTGTGACACCGGACTGAGTAGAATATGTGTTGTCCGAAATACACGAGGGTATCAATGGACAAGACATGGGCGCTAGAGCACTGGTAAGGAAGGTGCTCCGGGCTGGGTATTACTGGCCGACCATGGGAGCGGACGCGACCGAGCACGTAAAGAAGTGCGAAAGTTGTCAGATGCATGCATCCCGAATTTTGTCGCCACTCGAGGCGTTGCAATCTATTTCGGCGCCATGGCCATTCTACAAATGGGGCATGGATTTACTGGGCCCATTCAAGCCAACAGAGGGACAAATGAAGTGGCTGATAGTCGCGGTAGATTACTTTACCAAATGGATAGAGGCGACACCACTGGCCACGATCACATCTGCTCGGATACAACAATTTTTTGAAAGGAATATCATTTCAAGGTTTGGAATCCCCGGGGAGGTCATTACTGACAATGGCACGCAGTTTGCGGACAAAGGGTTCCAAGAAATGATGGTCGGCTTCCATATCCGGAACAGATTTGCGACAGTTGAGCATCCCCAATCCAATGGGCAAGCGGAGGCCGCAAATAAAACAATTCTAGAAGCTCTGCGAAAAAGAATGTATGACGCCGGATCTAATTGGGTAGAGCAGTTGTACTATGTGCTCTGGGGCATTCGGACCACTGTCCAATCGTCAACAGGTGAGACTCCATTCGAGATGACCTATGGAAGCGAAGCCATGATACCAGTTGAGGTCGGACAACAATCGTGGCGGCAGACACAGGTTTTACGAGAAGGAGAGGAATCAAATAATGAAGCCCTGGCACTGGAGTCGGTGCTTATCGACGAAATCCGAGTAGCCGCCCATGCCCGGGATCTCCAGGCAAAACAGCAAATGGCACACGCCTACAACAGGAAAGTGGTCCCACGACAATTCGAGTTGGCCGAGTTAGTCTTGCGACGAGCCGACATTGGGAACAAGAATGCTCGAGACGGAAAATTCGCGGCCAATTGGGAAGGCCCGTATCGGATAACTCACAAGCTGGACAAAGGGGCTTACATGTTGGAAACGTTAGAGGGCAGACCAATCAAGCGGACGTGAAATGCCGATAAACTTAAAAGATATTACATCTAAAACTCGTCAACGAATGGCGAAAGGGTGTGGATTTCTCTTTTATCGAGAGTATGAACTCGAAGGTTGCTTTATCCGAGTTCATATGGTTCTCTTTCATTGAGAACACAGCCAAATGGAGGGAGGCAGGTTTCTCTTTTATTGAGGGTATGAACTCGGAGGATATATTTCCGGGTACATATGGTCCTCTTTCTTGGAGAAAGCACCATAGGAATTCGAAATTCATGTTTCCAGGCACTATTGTTTTCTTTTAGTATCAGTTATACCATTGTAGATTTCAAGTGTTTTATTCTTAAGAGTATGGGCTGAGAATGATAGTTCAGCTCGGAACATATGGTTCTCAATAAACATTGTAATATGACGGCTAGAATTTCAATAAAATAATATTCAGTATCATGGTGTTTTATAGGGTATGGATCTCGGTAAACCACGATTCATATGGTTCTTTTAAAATGTGATACGATTTAAGAGCTGTGAATGATACGCTAGCTGGTTCTGATCAAATCGACAATGGAAACCATCCCTTAGAGAAGTTGTTCATAGTAAAAATCTAAGAAATGCGAATATAATACTTGAACGTTGGAACCCAAGGCTACGCGCGTACAATATTTGTTAACCGGATAAAAGAATCCAGAATATATAATAAACGATTATCATTGAAAATCGGAAATATATGTTCTAGGCTCAAGGCCCAACGTTAAATATGTTCAGGTCTCGAAAATCAACATTAATACAAATAAAACCGGCATCCCGATCCTTCAATTTTCGGCAGCGGGCTGCTAGTCGTCGAAGCATTGGTAGTCGGGGTGGCAGAGGAAATCTCTTCCATATGGGCGGGCTCCTCAGCAGCCGCCATGGAAGAATTCTCAGCTCTGGTGGGAGGAACCAAATGACCGTCGTCAACATAGGCCATATAATGCATCCCGGAAGTAGATAGTACCACTCCCGAGTTCAAATGTTGTATTTGCTCGATGGCATTGGTAAAACCCTCCTCAGTAGCCGTAGCAAGAGAGGTCTTCATGGAGGCCAGCTGATCCTCATAAGCCTGGACTTTTCCTTCATGATCGGCTTTTAAAGAATTGAGCAGCGAGGTCAGGAGGGCTACCTACTGCTCGGCAACCTCAAGAGAGCCTTGAGCCCGACCCAAGTCACTCTGCAAAGAAGCAGAAGTAGCTTGGGACGTAAGCAGCTCTTCTTTTAGCTGCCGAATTTCCGCGGCAAGTTGGGCCCGCACCTTCTCGTGCCCGACCTTAGTGGAAAGAAGCTCCTCATAAGCTTTTTTCTTTTCTTCCAGTGCGACGCCATACCTGTAATATACAAGTTTAACTCACGAGCAAAATATAAATAAAAGCTTAAGGGTTTACGTCGAAGATACATACCTGTCCCGCACTGTAGCAAGTGCTTTCACCAAGGAAGCACACCGAAAGGCATACTCCTCGACGCGGACGAGCTCGGCTAGTTCCTCACCTACGGGGGCGCCGAGTTCAAGCATACAAGAAGGGGGCTTAGTCAATCTGACCAAATACTCATTTACCCCCTTTCTCCATACATTATCCGAAGCCGCCCGAGAGTCGGGACGCCCGGAATCAGCAGTGGGAGCAGTGCGCCCCTGGGAGGTCGCCACAGTGAGATCCACGGTCTCGACCGCGGACACCGGAGTAGATGAAGTTAGGGGACGGGGAGCCACAGGTGGACGGGGGGCCGCAGGCGTATCCGCCACCACTTTGGCCCTCTTGTTCTCACCATCCAAGATCGTCCTGTAGGAAGGCGGAGGACGTTTATGTGACATGGTGGGAGCAAGGGGCTTCTCGGAAGCTGGCCCCTTACCCTTGGCCTCGGCCGGTTTGGGGTGGGGAGCAGCATCGGATTTGGTCTTGGTGGGGGGAGTTGGTTGCGGTCCCATGTCGGCTACAATAAGAAAGAAACAACAATGTCAGAGCTAATACGCACAATTATAATCAACATAACTTAGAAGATAATGTAATTATCAAGGCAAACCAGTTTGACGGCCGTCGCCAATATAATTAGCTATGTTAGGTTGACCATGGGTATCCACATATTCAGAGATTACAAAAACCGAGGAAGCATCGGAGTCGCATAACTCCTTGGTAAATCGATAATTCGACCGAGCCTGTTTATAATGATCCTCCGACCAATATAGAGGAAATGCCCACTGCACGTCGGGTGATTCGGGGCCGGACAAGAAGAATGGTTGTCGACCAGGCTCAGCGACTACCTTAAAGTACTTGTCCTTAAAACCCCTAAAGGAGTCTGTGAACGGTTTAAATAGCTTTCGTTTGCTTTGACTTCGAAAAGAGATCCATCCTTTCCGGTTAGGGGGTTCCTTACCCGTCCTAGGAGTATGAGGGAAGTAATAATAGAAGAAAAGGGGGACAGTGCAGGGAATTCCTAAATCTTCGCAAAACAACTCAAAGGTACGGATAAAACCCCAGCTGTTCAGGTGAAATTGAGAAGGAGCTACTTGGAGATGAGTTAAAACCTCAACCTCGAAGGAAGAAAAAGGAAAGGTAATGCCTATTTGGGTAACTACATCCTGGTAAAAGAAGAAAAAATTGGGGTCATTCCCTTCCCGCTGAGCACAAACGGGCTCACCCGAGAGGGGAGCCCGGATGACAAACCCATCTTGCTTCCCCACCGGGGTGGATACTATGCTAGGAAGGTCGAGGGTGGAGAGAGTTCGAAGGACTTCAGAAGTCACCCAAGGAAATTTGGATGCCAAAGCCGGAGCTACGTCTGATTGGGACTCGGCAGAAAGGGACTCGTCTACAGTTTCCAAAGCAACATCCATTATACCTACGTAAATGAAGAAGAGAAACAAAAATTAGTAAACGTACCTGGAGGTAATGCATCAAATGTAGAAGAGGCCGAGGTCGGGACCTCGTCGTCTCCAACTCGGGTGCGCGACCTCACATGGGGTTTTTTGGCGGATGGTAAAAATATGGGGTTGTGCAGACACGACCCCAAGATCGAATCAGCGACGTCATCAGAGCCAAGTTGAGCATAGTACATGGCGTCGGAAACACAATCAATACTGGCATCATACTTAACCTCTATTATTTCATCCGACGAAGAGGAGGAGGTCTCATCCGAAGAAGAGGAGAGGCCGGTAAGGGGATCAAAGCGACGACAAGGGAGCGGAAGCTCCCTTGGGCTTTCAATGTTTCTGGGTACAGAAACCTGGGGGCCCAAGATGGGTGAAGTTCTAGAACGATCCAAGGCCAGAATCGGTTTGGATGAAGGGCCAACAGGGTTTGAAGGAGGTAGAGGAGCACCGGCGGGTTTAGACCCACCCTGGTGACACGGTGGTAAGGAAGTGTTTCGACTATTGGGTGTGGCGGAAACCCTGGAGGAGGAAGAGCCTCCGATATGGCCACGAAGGAGGCCTTTCTCAAGTTCCTCCTCCGGAAGGGGGAGGCCAAACACTAACCACCCAGTCCTGGGGGGGACGGTCCTCCGTAACTCCGCCTCTTCCTCAGGAGTCATTTTCATGATATTCAAAAGAAATAAAAGCAACCCAACAAGAATGGAGGAGAGGAAGAAAATGAAACCCAGAACAGAGAAAGAAGACAATGCGGTCCCTAACCGCTAATGCAAAAACACAAACTATGAAATGATGAAAGCAGAAATTTGAAATAAGAAAGAAAGAAAGTACCTGTTGAAGGGAGAAATCGGGAACTGGAAGAGAAGGAGCGAAGAAGGTATTTGAAGAAAGCTTGAGAAATTGTAGAAAGAGGAGAGAAAAGGTAAAGAGAAAGCAGAAGAGTATGAATGAAGTGACAAATGAAAGGAAATAAAAGAGGGGAAATAATCAGAGGAAATAATCAGAAATGCGGGATTTTAGGAAAAAATTTGAAATTCAAGGGTAACTTGCAGTAACCGCCAAAGGAAATAAAACGGCTTGGTGAACCGTCACCAATGAAATGAAACGACATAAGGGTATGTTGGTAAAAGCACACCTGAGTCTGGGGGCATGGAAGTAAAAGCACAAGAAGTGCAATGATTATTAGAAGAATGAAACGACAGGTCATTTAATGCATTAATTGACAATAATGGCAGGAATAATAACTGGCTGCACTTAGAGAGTCAATCGTCAGTTGGGGCATTTTGGCTACCCGGAAAAGTTTTCTTTACGCGTCAGAGATACATATGAATAGTTTCTACTCGAAATAGTTTCTACTCGGAAGAATGTTAGCGGGTAGATATATTCAAATATGTTGCTGTTCAGTGAGCTTATTCCGACTAGTTCGATGGGGAAATCCTGTTCGGATAATTGTAGTCGGAGAATCCTGTCCGGATAACCGTAGTTGGAGGATCCTATTCGGACAATTTCCTACCCGGGTCGGTATGTACAGATGATCCAGACCGGATGAAGTTTACCCAGGAGAATGTAAAATGATGAGAAGACATGATGCACCCCGGTCACCAAGAATGCTTGATAACTGGGCTCGGGGGCAACTGTTATGGAAATAATAGTCTGGGCCTAATTGCAAGGCCCAATTATTGTTAAAGAATCATACGTTCAATTCCTGGAACGTGGGTATGACTTAGTCCCTAACGGCAGTTAAAGACGTGTAGATTGAGGCCGGAAATCTCGGAAGCAGTTCGTGTGGTAACTGCAAGATAATGTGCTTATAAATACTTGATAGTTGTAGCTAAAAAGGTACACAGATATTCTAATTCTCTCTTTTTCAATTACACAGAGCACACACCCCACGCTCATTGATGTATCTCTGTGATCTTCTGCTTCAGGATATCATTCTCCATTGATATCCTTGAAACTGCAGAGTTAGAGTGATCAAATAGCAAATACGTAGCACCTTCATGTTACACGATTGTGTTCTGAAAACAATCGGAACAGCTTTGTTTATTCTTGGAGCATTGGCGTTGTGCATCAATGGCTGATCAATTTGAATGGAAACTTTTCAGCATCCCTTCATGTTCCTTATGGAAATCAATATGATAAATAGTGTATTCCAATTAAGTTGATTTTTGCTTTCAAGAAGTCATTGACATCGTAAAAATATATATAATTTCGAAGGAAATAGATTTAGTACTGACTTTCAGGAGGGACAGTCATTGTGCTTTTTCCTTATTTTTTTCATTAGATTCCGGACTGTTGATGTCCACTTATATAAATCATTATTTAAGTTTTTGTCCACTTATACAAAAATAAGAAAAAGTCATCTTAATTTTCCCTCTTCAAAGTCTCTGAGTTCGTGTCCAACAACTAAGAGACCGACCTATCATAGTGCAAAGGATAATACAAGTTTATATGTTATAAAATTATTTAAATTACTTTAATATAAATAAGATTATGCAGGTTAACTGATTTCTCATTGGATTGATCTCTAACTCCGTAATATAGTATCTCGATCGAATCCATAATATCAATCAAGACTACCATGCTTCACACGTAAAAGCACGCGTAATTATCCATTAAAGAAATAATAAAATAAAAATCATGTAAATTTGATCACCCTCTTTATGTTATATAATAATATAAATACTAATGTGCGTGGTTCATCTAGAAACATACCGGCAGCTGTAAAGAAATTGTATGGCAGATTAATGGTTAATTTAAACGGAAGTTTTAGGTAAGCACTCCCGGTCGTGGAACACTAAAAATAAAAAGCATGACATGGCAGATAAATTTCGCCTCAGAAATTTGCAACGAATGATGTTTGGCTAAAAAGGAAAAAGAAATTTCTCCCAAAGAAAATCATATCATTTATTTAGGAAAACCAACGAAAATAAATTGATAAAAAAAAAAAAATCATTGCCCGCAATTCTTGCCAATTCTTTTTTTTTTCTTAAAATTATATTAAACCAAAATTAATGTGCGAAGCATACTAGAATTATATTGATACTTAAATATGTTTTTAGTCTCTCAAATTAAACTTATAATTTTTTAGTTTTTACATTAAATCTTTTTTTATTCTCACAAACTTGATAAATGTCTATTTTAGTCCCTTTTGCTGTCAAACAAAGAATAATAAATTTATATTTACGATGGCTTTTGACAACCACATTGATTTTATAATTACAAATTAAATTTTCACAATCAAAAACCATCATAAATTACGAATTCAATATTTTGGTCTGCTTGACATGTATATGGAGAGGGGCTAAAAAATATTTTACAAATTTGGAGGACCAAAAAGAATAACTTAAAATTTGAGGGACTGAAACAGAAATTTTTATTAAATAAAAATTTTTATTTTAAAAGTCTGATTAAATAAAAATAAATAATTAAAAATAAAAAATAGCATAATAGATATATTTTTTTTTATAAATTATCAAATATGATCCTATAAGTTATAGATATATGTTTCTCTTAATCATTTATGAGATTTTCAAGGTAATTTTTTAAAGTGATTGATCATCCACCTTCATAATAAGAAAAAATATTTTTTAAAAAATAAATATATTATTTTTAAGTTTTAATATATATATATATATATATATATATATATATTAAATAGGTCAGCCTAATAGGCCTAACAGACTTTTTTAAAGCTTGAGTCCGGCCTTTTTAATTAAATGGGCTTTTCAAAAAGCCTTAGCCTGCCCTTTATAATAACAAGCTAGGTCAGGTTAGGTTTTAAATAGGTCAGACCAAAGTCCCCTGGTAGACAGTCTGACCTATTTCTACCCCTATCCATTACTAACGAATATTCAGTCGGAAAATATTATTCCCTCTACTACATGCAGATATTTGATTGGTAGTTTCCAATGAAAACATAAGTAATCATTATTGGCAGATTATCTGTCGGTATTTACCTACAAAGAATGTTTGTCGATAATTCTCGACAAATATCCGATGCAAATTACCAATGGATATTTATTAAGATATGTTCTACATTTCTACTAAACAATTTAAAATTTTCAAAAAATTAAAATTGAATGAATTTTCAAAATTTATCCTATACTTTTTAAGGGTATTTAGGGTTTTGTCCGATTAAATTTTAATTTAATTTAGAGACTAAAAGCACAAAAATTCAAAAAGTATAGGAAAAAAACATATTTTTTAAATAAAGAATAAACCTTTAAATGTACTTATGACAGAACAATGTTAATAATATTTATAAGGGTCATATATTGGTTGAATTCTCTTTTACGTACAGGACGCAAGGCCTCTTGAGAACAATGACACTGTTAATGTGTTCGAAGACACGTTCTACAACCATAAAATTACGTACATTTACGATGTAGAAAACACAAAATCTAAAAATAATAGCGTTTTTTTTATGTGAAAAACCACATTGTGATATGTTTCTAAACACATTCTGTCTTAACTCTGTCTTAACACATTGATAAATAATTATGCTCCAATCTAAGATAATTTACAACCTATATTGCAGTTAAATATTGCTGTTAAAAAAAAAGTCTAGCTTAATATTCTTCAATTATTTGGGCATTTACTTTACACAAAACTTGTACCCATTATTTGGTAGGTGAGAAATCATTTCAAAAATGGTGGATGAAAATAATTTGGTATTTTGAAGGAGAAAGAAAAATAAGGTGAAAATAATTTAAAAACTGATAATATTTATTATGTTATTTCTTATTTTTACACATTATTCTTTTTTTCTTCCACTAAACACCTTTAATTTTTACTTTATTCCATCTATCTTGTACTCATTCTTTTTATTTCTATCCGCCTGTTCTTTTAATATTTTTAGAAGAAATAATATCAATATATATATATATATAATAGTTGCAAAGGTATAAAAAATACCAAACAAAGTGTCATAGGTACCAATCAGTCATCCCAACAAGTTCTCCTACTCATCCAGTTAAGGATGCTCATAATTTGGATATTTACGTAATTATAAATGTATCTAATTTAATATAAGTGGATATTATATGTATAATCATAATTAATTTTTAAAATATTAGTATATAACTAATTATGAATAAACTAATTATATAACGAATTATATAATAAGTTATATATAAAACCAATTACATAAGTTATTTGAAATAATTATTTTTATAAAACTAATTATGATTTTAGAACTATAATTATTTTTTAAATAAAATTAAGTTATTTGAATACTCATATTTATAAAATTGATTATAATTTTATACATACTTTTATATATAATTATATAACTAATTATATAAAACTATCTAGTTATAATTATAGTTATTTTTTTAAAAAAAAATAGTTATTTTTTTTAAGACTTTTTTTTAAGATCCCTACCCACGGTTACCCCATAGTTAAATCTGTCAAAACATAAAGATAAATTAACCACTCTTTCTCTCCTTATTAAACAGGGCCCTAGGATGATACAATCTGGCCTAGATAGATCATTATGAGAATTGAACCTCTAGTCCAATCCACCAGAATAAATATTCATACAATAATTTTATATTATTTTTTTTCATCATCACATTACTTATTATATTTCTTATTTTTTTTTCCTTATCTTTTCGTTTCCTTTACGATGCAATATTTAAGAAATCAATATAAATACAATCTTTGCGTTGTGCAATCCTTCAATCCACCACCTGGGTGTACCATTTTTGTACCATCGTGTACTTCCACTTCAGGTTCAAAATCAACAACAGTATAAACTCCATGTGCAAACGTAAAAGTCCACTATATTAGTTCGAATAAGATCCTTCTTTACTCCCTACTCTGACTTTGCCATGCTATATGGACGAGTATATTTATAATTATGTTCGCCACCACGATCGAGTCATGAGCGTCACCACGAAACAATCCTAGTTCATTTGGTTGTGTGGTGTCTGATTCCAGTATATTTGGTTTTGAAAATTAGTAATATTGGTTGTGACGAAAGAAACTGTATATATATGAGGTCGCAAAATGGTGAGGAAAAAAATTACACTATTCATTTCAGTTTCTTTCTCCTCTTTTTTGCATGGAAAGTTTGTTGTGTGGGTCTCATGTTGTTATTTTTTTAAAAAAAATCACCTTTTCCAGTATAATCAATTTTTGTTTCTTTTCATTCTTTATACTTTCAACTCTACTAAAGTTGTTTAACTTATATAATCTATAAGCTAAAATTAACTTATTATATATAAGTTAAAATTCATAAGCTACAATTAACTTTAAAAAAATAATAAACAAAAAAAATAATTCATAAGCTAAAATTAATCTATATATAAGTCACAACTCAACTTATAAAGATGCATAAATTTTCCTTTATAATAAGTTTTGTATTTTAAATTAATTGGGTCAATGGATATTCCAATTTTTATTATTTGATTGATCCATTGTGATCATGTTAAGTTGGGCTTTTATAGTATCTATTGGTATTGGGCCTAGTTGGGCAGCATTGTAGGCATTAGTTTCTGACTGGGCTTCTATGATGGGTGGACCCATCAGACACACTGTTGATTAGGCTTTTGCTAGGTCCCCTCTCTAGCCTATATATACTGGGGTTAAGTCCCAAGAGCCATAATGCTTCCATCGCTAAAAGCTGTCAATATCTAAATAGGTAATAGAGAGGAAGACTCTGACATCTTGTTCATTCATCTTCTCCAGCTTTTCTTTGATTTAGTAATAACCCAACAAGGTACACACAATCACAACTCTGATTTATTGTTATTTGGTGTTTTATAATCATATGCACGATTCGTCATTTTAGATTTATCATTTGGTATCAGAGCTTTGTATATATAATTATAGAATCCATGTTGTTGATTGGAATCAAGAAATTGGAATTTTTTATTCAATTAAATTGAGAACCTTGGGACTTTTTTGTTCTACATATTGAGATCTTTCAGTTAATATACGATATGTGTATTTCCTTGGATTATGAAAGTATAATTTTTATTCCCAAATTTTAGGGTACAAAAAAAATCCCCAGATTTTGTTCACCAATTTCACATTTTTCTGTTTGGATTTTCGTGAAACAATTGTTACAACAATTTCACATAATCACATTCCCATATTTTGAGTTTCGTGAAATTGGCAAATTGATTTTAATTACATGTGACGCGTTTATGTTGGAATTATAGAGATATATAATTTATAAAATTTATCTACTCAAAGGGGATAAATTTTAGACAATTATATATGATTCTCTCTGTTATTAAATCTTCATATGATGAAAAATAATTATATATTATATTCTCTTTGTAAGGGAGAGTTTATGATATTTAATTGTTGTTGTTATTGCTCATGAATAATTTATCATGTCAGTTAACTTCGCTCTTAACATCTCTTGGTGCATTTTCCTTTTCGATAATTTTCACTTTATAATTATTGCTGATAATTATTTCAATTTTGTTTAGTTTCATGACACTGTTCATGATTTGAATTTTGATTCACTATTCTTATATGATGAATTGTTTTAGTTTCAATAAAATTGTTTAGTAAACATGAAGTTTTAGTTTCAGTGAATTTGTTGACACTGTCGTGCAAGTTGCTTTTGTTTTTTTTTTTTTGAAAATTTTAAGCTATTTTGAAAGTTTCAATTTCCGTGAAATAATTATTAAAATCTTGTGCATTTATTGTTACATGAATTTGGATAACCAGAAATTGTGCCTAATATTGGTTTTATTAGTGAATTAATTTCTGATTTCACTTTAATAAGGGAATTACTGTCATTTATTATTATCTTTGCACATTTATGCTGCTCACGAATTAATTGCTATTTGCTAATGTTTGCATATGTGAGCTTAAAGTACTAAAGTCTTGCCCTTAGTTTCTGTGTTATTTCGTATTTGAATAAACTTGGCTAACTAATATGGATTTTGTAATTGGTATTATTTATACCATACTATATGTTCAAACCTTATTGCGGTATTTTGTTGTTTTATAAATGAGTTGGTTTCATTATTTTCACACTTACATGGGCTTAGTGTTCCGATATTTTGGACCCTATTTTCGGATATTGACATATTTTTTTTAGTGTGAATTGGACCCCACTTTTGGTTTCACTTATTATTTTAAAATTTTCTGATGGTGTGAATAACAATGTTCATGGTTTGTTCATCTTAGCATGAATACTTATCTTTATTTTAGAACACCAAAGATGAGTTAGTATTATCATTTATTAGTTATTAGTAAGTGAACATTAAGTATCTTTTATAAGAAATAGTTTTACATGGGTAGGTTCCACAATTTATAAACTTTGGACTTTTGAGGACTCTTTTTTCAACTATACATCTTTTGTAGAATACACTTTCGGAATGGTGCCTTTTAGAATTCTAGTGAATTATTTTATTCAATGCAAACATGATTTATTTTCCTGGTTATTATCTTTTATGTTTAATGTTTCAACTAATGCGAAGTTAGCTATTATTGTTTAAAAAAAAAAAAAACAGTGGTTGGCTGAAATTATTAGTTTGTTTTGACTGATTTTCAATTTCAAAATATTTTGGATTGTTAGTGTTAATTGTGTATTCAGATTTGGATATTATTATTTATTGATCTTGAAATCCATTAGGACTTTCAGTTATAGTTCCACTTTTGGGTTTTAGTGAAGCACTTGGTGTTGTGAAATTAATGAATTATTATTTTCCATTGGATTGAGTCTTTATTTTTTAACGTAGATTGAAACTTTTGATTGGACCTCTACGTTTTAGAATTTTTTGGACCTTAGTACTATTCATTTATTGTTTAAGTTTTGAAATTCCTGAAACTGATACGTTTGTTGTTCCAATAGTTGATTTTAGATTATTTCACTTTTGTGGAAGATTACTTGTCCATGATTTAATATCTTACTTTTGGAATTTTGATTCACATTTGGTGCTATAAATTTTAGACTATTATATTTGATTTCTAAAAACACATGTATATTGTGAAGTGTTTCATGTTGCTATAAACACATGTTGTGAAGTGTTTCATGTTGTTAGAAACACATATTGTGAAGTGCTTCATGTTTAAAAAAAAAAAAACATGTTGTGAAGTGTTTCATGTTGGTGAGCATTGTTGTTGATATATTATTTTCAAAAGGGAATAAATTGTTTTTAAATTACATGTGAAATTATGGAGAAAATATGTATAATTTAAAAGTTTGTCGGCCCAAAGGGGATGAATTTTTATAATTATATGTAATTTTCCTTGTTTAAATCTTCATGTGATGAAAAAAAAATTGTATATTATATTCCGTGTCCAAAGGGGGATTTATGATATATAAATTATTTTGTTGTTGCCCAAATTTATTGGTCATGGAAATTTCTTTGTAAATTTGAAGAATGTTTTTGGTTATTTCATGCAATTTCCTGTCCAAAGGGGGTTGTTGTCTGTTTTAATTGGAAGCTTGTCTATAATGAAGTTATTGGAGGTGCATTGGTCTAGGTGATCTATATGCCCAAAGGGGATAGTTCTCTTAAGCCAATGTATGCTCCTTAATTTATTTGTTTGAGGCTTTATCCTTAGTTTAAACCTTGGTATGTGCATTGTGTTCAAAAGGGATGTATTGTTTTGCTGGCCTTGTTGTAATGACTTGCTTTGTTAAAAGTTGTATTATGCCTTATAGATTATTTTAATGCATTCGTTTTACTTTAAGCAATGAATCCTTTGTTAATTCCTTTAAATTAATTTAAATATATTTGACTAATTCATCTACATGAAAGTAAGTTGGAGTAAATATAGTTTCTTAGTACTTTATGTAGATGACATTTTTTTTAATAAAATTTTGATTTATTGAATGAAACAAGAGTCTTTCATCTATAAATCTTTGATATGAAAGACTTTTTGATAACTTTTTTGTGCATAGAACAAGAGTACTTTATATTCATGTAGTGAGCTTAATTAGTGGGAGTTATAAAGGCTTGCTTTTGAATGTTTTAGATTCTTTTGATTCCCTTGATCAGTGGGAGTTATATTCAGTTTGCTTTTCGAGTCACTTTTGTATGTAAACTGATAATTATTTTGTGACTTTTGTTTGGATTTTATTGATGATCATCATTATTGTTTTTCTCCTTTCGATTGAGAAATATATGTATGAAATAATATCTTTAAGCATGTCGTGAGCTTAAAGATATCTGGATGTCACAAATTTTGAGATCTCATGTTGTATTGTGACATGTTGGTTTATATAACCTGAGCAATTTCA
>PYAF01002085.1:201759-228274 GCA_007407185.1 Glycine tomentella
ATTTTAGATATTTAGGTTTTTTATTTTGGTATACATTTATAAACCTGCTCAATAAATGGAACCTTTTTTAATTATATTAACTTCAAGTGAGTTATTAAATATAAATTTATTTTTGAAAAAAAAAATATAACAGGTGTTTTCTTAAACAAATGTAACTGAGGTGTTGTTATTATTAATATTGTCTTTTTATAATAAAAAAAAGAACATTAATAATCAAAGAAATGAAAATTTACTTTATTTCGTTGATTTAAAACTTAAAAAATTCACTTATTAGTTTATAGTTTAATATTTTCAGGATTCTATTGCTAAAAAAATTATAATAGAAGAAGTTATCAATATTTCAACTTGTCTTGAGAGTTATTGTCAAACTCTTATTTTATATAATAATAGTAATATATTATAAGTAGTTGAATTGAAACATGTTGGTTTTACCAAAATCTGAAAATATCATGTACCAAGGTGGATGTGGTTCAAGTGGGTTTCAGACTCTGTACGTCGGACGGTGAGTGGACCTTGTTAAGGAGGGAGACCTGCAAAACAAATGAAATGACTCAAGCGCTCAAGTAAATACATCAATTATGAGAGTATAACTGAAGGTTAGTGTTCGAGGTAGTCTCAGAATGTCCACTGTGGGTGAATTTGTAGCATGAATGAGTGAGTGAAAAGGTTATATAGAACTTGTATTTATATCGTGGAGTATGGACCAATAAGTGTAGTAGATAATCTGTTGGCCAGGGAGACCCGACCGTTGAGGGTTGACGTTCGCACTCCTATAGTAGGACTGACATGGAGGGCGGACACATGTATAGTGACCACACAATAATGGTCACGTATAATTTTACCATTATGTACAGTACACCTATAATAGATGCATTGACATTAAGAATTGGTTGTTATCGATTGTACTTTATTAATATATAGATATTTTGTTTCCAATTATGTTGCGTTATTTTGTCAAAAAATAAAAAATACGTGGTATTACAAAATTATATGCTTCAAGTTCAAATAAAAAAGCTATGAACGCATGATAAATAAAGCCTTTGAACATTAGATGATGAATTTAAAATTTAGAGGAGTATCAACATGATAATCAAAAGATCCAAAAAGAAGGGCATATCACTAACTTTGACAAGGTATTGAAGATTTTAAGTAGCTCGAATAGAATAAGATGTTTCTAAGCCCCCAATGAAATACTAAGAAACACACTAGAAAGTGAGTTGAATAATGTATATGTACATTTTTGTAAACTTTTTTAAAAAAATATTTCTATTAATATAAAAACTATTGTCCATAGAAAAAATGTGAGTGAAAAAAAAGATAGTAATAACACATTTTTTTTTATATTAGTTCATCCCAATTTGAGTTACATCTAATTTTCCTTTTGCATGAAAGGTTCCCTAACCAACATTGTCACAAGAAAATATTTTCTATGCTAGTTATGGCTACAACCAACCAACAATCTTAACCCGAGATAGTTACCAAATTATTCTATAACATCCTGTCTCTCTAGGTTTTCACAAACAAACAGGTTTTTGAAAGATTACAAGAATCAACTCACCGAGGATATGAAAGTATAACACAAATGCAAATGACTTTTTGAAGCAAAGGATAAACTTTTAATCATTTATGTATTGTCCAAAGTAAGACTAAGAGAATGGTTCACAGCACAAAAGACATTTGTTAAAAAATTGTAACTTATTTTTCTTCTCTTCAAGTCTTGTTTAAATAGAGGCTCTGAAAATACGAACGTCGAGACTAAGACACTTTAGTCTTTTTCATGTTCTAATTCTTCATTTAATGCAAGAAGTCATTTTCACATTACTTCTTTCTACATGGCATCTTCTCAAGAGGAGAGAGAATGTAATTGTCCTTTCTTTCCTGAAAAGGTATTGTCAACTTCTAAAACTAGACTTATCTCTCTATCCATTCTTTCTTCTAAAAGGTAGGTTCCCTTTTGTAATATGCATCGACATTTGTTTTTCTTTTGATCGAAGGTTATACTTATACTCAAAATTTCGAACTTTTCGTTAAATTCCTAAAATTCAATCATGATAGCTATTTTGGAAGGTAGATGGAATACTAGTCTAAGGTTTATACAATGAAGAGTATCAGAGCAAACATAATCACTTAAACCTTAAGGAAACGAACGTTATAGAAAAGTGAGCTTAGGCACATGTTTGTTTAATAGAAAACTTAGGTTTGATGATGAACACTAGGGTGCAAGTTTTCTATAAAGACTTTTGATGATAACTATGCATTGGATATAAAGTTTTCATTAAAGCTTCTGGACAATGTCACTTTATAATTTGTTTCATGATGGGACTTTAGAAAACCAATGGACTCAAATGTCTGTTAGTGCTTTAACTTGGATGCTATGTTAAAGACAAATTTTGTGCGTTTAAGATAGAAAGATTATACCTATTCATTTGTTAGATGCAAGTTCTATCTCTACAAATCAATAAGCTTCATTGGTCCATTAATGTTTAATAATCTTTGTTCTCATCAAAATCATAAAATTATTAGGGGCTAGACATTGCCTGTGTTTTTGGTTTGAAAACTCCACCACTCTAATTTAGTCGTATAAAGACACACACAAATATAAGAAGATTGATGAAATATGCTTTTAAAAAAAATTCACAAATCTTTTAAAAGCAATTGTATGAATAAATAATGAATGCTTTGTTTGTCTTAAAATAGTTTTCGTAAAAGGATTTGGGTTATACAAATAGAAAGACTAAATTACAAATTCAACTCCCTTAGTTAGTGAATCTTAATAGATAAAATTTAAAACACACAATTAATTTATATTGGTTCATCTCACATATGAATAACAACTAGTTTTTAGTTTTAGTTTCAAAAAAAATTTAAACTAGTTTTTAAGATATGATTAGTTTCAAATAAACTCATTTTGAAAGTTTTGTATCATGTTAAAATTAGTTTAAGAGTGTTTTTGTATGGTGGTGACAACAATGGTGATGATGGTGATGTCAATTGCAGCAACAACAATAGAGATATCAGTGACAGTGGTGGTGGAGGTGGTATTAGTGGTGGTGGTGGTAGTAGTGGTAGTAATCTCAGTGGTGTTGGTGGCGATGGTGGGGGTAGTGTCGATGGTGGTATTGCTACTACATTGGTGGTGGTTGTGGTGGCAATGACAGAGGTGGTATTGTAGGTACTAGTGGTGGTGGTAACAATGACAGTGACGATGGCGATGACATTGATGGTGGTGGTGGTGGTAGCAATGTCAGTGGCGACGATGGTGGCAATTGACAGTGGTGTTGGTGGTGGCACCAAGTGGTTGTGGTGATGGTAGTTGTGACGACATTGGTGGTTGTGATAATAACGGTGACAATGAGGGTGGCACTAATGGGGTGGTGGTGGTGGTGATAGCTAGTTATGGCGGTAAAAACGATGGTGATGGTGACAGTCGTGTCGTTGTGACAATTATTGGTGATGGTGCAACAAAGAGTGTTATTGTCAAATGTGGGAAATGTGGTTTTTTTTTAACTAAAAACCAAATTCACAAAACAATTTTTTTTGGTTTTGAAAATAGGTGTAAAAATGTTTCAAAAATGATTTAGAAACCATTTTAGCTCCATTTTTGCCTAACAGGTTTTGTTTTGAAAATTAAATTTGAAACCCAAAAACTAAAAACTCACAACCACCCTAAACAGGCCCTTAAAGAATAACTTTCAATTTTGATACTTATTCTTTAGTACTTTTGTAACTTGTCTTCTCTTAAGCCTATTATAAGAGCTTAGAAAAAAAATCGCCAAAAGTTGTTTCTTATAAAAATAGGAACATTGTTGCATTTAACACAACAATAAATGCTTTCACCAACTATTCACATAGGAGTTAATAACAAATTATGCATGTCTCCTTTCTTGGTACTTGCATTTTGCAATAGGTTTACTTTTCTTACTTTTCCTACTACATGTACGTTGCTACATTCACATCTTGTCTACACACTTTTGTCTTTTTTTCACATGTTTTGAGGTATGGGAGAAGACATACATTTCTCTTATTATTTCTTCTAACTATGATAAGATAATAAGACTTCTTGAGTAGGCTTCAAGTAGTAAACTTCTACATCAAACTATCAAACAAAACTCTTAACAATCTAATGACAAACAAAGCTTGTGAGAATTAACACAGTGAGTCTTGTACTGTAAGATGATATTCATAAAATGATTTGTTGGCATGAAAACATTCAATCTTTATATAAAAATACAATATTATTCTTTATTTGTTAATTATTATGATTAAAATTGATGGCTCAATCATCATAGACTTAACAAGTAGGATGATTTTGTTGTCTATTGAACTACCATAGTTTTGGTTGCATTACAAACTGTAGCCATCAGAGCTTGGCTAACTTCATTGAAGAAATCACCTTGATGTTAACCCTTAGGATGAAGAATCAAGCAAAGTTTGAGCCTCTCATGATAGGACTTCAAATGGTACTCATCCTAGCAGCCATTAGAATGCAAATGTAGTGATTCTCAACTTACCACACCACAAGTTAGAGGCATATACCAAACAAGATAACCCCTTACTTCAAATATATCTATCCAAAGTGGAAGATTTGATAGCTAGACAAATTACAATGATTGGTGTACATCACACTAAAATACAATGTATTCAAATGTCATGTCCAACCAACTTTGACATCCATGTCACTAGTTTATTAGAAAGAAGCTTTAAAACTTAAAAGAAAAATAATCTTGTACACTATAATTGACAAAAAAAATGTAGAAAAGAAGTCATCCACTCCCTTCCCCAAGTGCCTAACTGTCTCCTAATTAGATTATATGTTAATAGAAGTGCATGAAGATATTTACAAAAAAAACATCCACAAAGCATGACCTAAGAAGAATATAAAAGTCAGTTGCTTTTGGTTGACCATGGAACAACACATAATAGCTTACATGAAGCACTACGATGATTGCTAATGGCATATCAATGTCCATAATGTACCATTTATTGAATTTTGCAAACCCTAATATCCCATTAACCATTTCTCTTAGAGAGGGATTAACATCCTAAGGTCATTTCCAGAAGCCTTAAGATAGCTCCAGTACCTTGTTGCCACAGTAAACTATTTTACCAAGTGGATAAAGACCGAAGCATTGGCAAATATAACAAGCAAAAACCTAGTCAGATTCTTATATCAACACATTATATCTTAGTTTATGATGGGTTGATATAAGAATTGGACTAAGTTTTTGCTAAAAAAATGCAATAAATTAATTAAATAAAAGGATGGGAATTCAGTAGTTAACTTGAAGTATGTTATAACTAATAGTTACAAAATCAACAAAATTAAGTCCAACTACTTATTAGTAAAAATCACAAAGGAAAAAGAAAGTACCTTACCTAATGCTCTCTAGAAAAGTTTTCGTAGGCTATCATAGAACATATTGTACAATAATATAAAAAAAAAAAGTGATGATGATCATAATCTAAAATATAAAAAGTTGTATTAAACATTACAAAAATTAAGGAAAACTATTGTTTGGACTGTGAGGGAAATTTTTAAAGTTTAGAGATTTTATGTCATGTTCAAAAAAAGGTTTGACTTGACTTGTCAGATATAACATTGCTTTCAATTGGTGATTCTGTGATGAGTATATTATGATTGAATCAAAAACGACTTTTTGTGGGTTGATGTTATCAATCATTATTGACATTATAATCAAGTGTATATATTTGAAAGTCATGATTGCATCACCGAATAAGGATTTAATTACCAATTGGAAAGAAGTTTACTGGAAGTGTAATGCTCATTTTGATTGAGCAACCGAAATGTGCAAGCTGATAAAGATATTTTCCTAATGAAATGTTTAGAAAGTTTCAAAGTATTTGATGAATTTGATTTGTAAAAATATTTTCTGAATACATAAATCATTCAAAGACATGCAACTTTCAATCGTGCATTCGAAGACAATTATCAACAGTTTTTTCAAAAAGGCAAATGTCTACATCTTAGATAGTTTATTCAAATAAGTTGTACACATGTATAAATCTTGTTATTCAGTCATTGAGTCATAAAAACTATAATAGCCACAATATTAGTCATTTTTTCCACAGAAAAGACTATCGAATCTAGAAACAATGTGTACGTTCAAACCCATATTTTAATGCAAGTTATCTTCTATGACATTTATTGTCTTTTGGTCAATGGGGTTACCTTAGTTGGTTGAACAAAGTGTATGTGAATTATTTTAAATCCCTAACAATGTCTTCAATTCCCAAGGATCAATTTTTTTTTCAATTTACTATTGTAATTCTCTTCATTAACATTTTTTTCTAAACTCTAAACTCTTCAATTTTTCTCTGAACTCTCACTCTTTTACTTTTTCTGCACTTTATTATATCTTGATTACACAATCAGTCATACTTTCATTTTTGCACAATTTTTTTAATTGTGAACGTAATCAAAGGTTTTTTTTGTTTCGATTTCATATACGATTATATCTTTAATTCTAAAAATATATATTTATTTCCCATAGTTTTCTAATTGTGAATGTAGCCAAAGGTGGTTCTTCTGTTTTGATTTCATAAACGATTATATATTTACTCCACAATATATATTTTTCACACACTTTTTTATTGTGAATGTAATCAAATGTTTTATGTCTCGATTTCATAATTGACAATATCTTTATTTTTTATATTCTAATTTGTATGATATTCTAAATGCATTGATTGTTTGATCGAGTAAGTTTTGTTTCAAATAGGTATTGGATTAATGTTCAAACAACAAGTGTTTTTACTTGTTGATTTTGGCACAAAGTTGATATTGAATCGAATGTTCATTTAAAATGTATGTTTTGAGTAATCTCATTCTTCTTCTAATTAAAAGTTAAAACACTACTAGTTTAACCAAAAAGAATTCTTAATTGTAATTTTGTCCCACTAAATAAAATAAGTTGTTTGTGGTTGATTAGAATCACGAGAAATAGAAGATCAATATACTTATGTTTGATTATCAAATGAAATTCCACCATAAACAATTATACAATGCAAAATCTTTACAGGACTTACTATCTTTTTATCCCTAAACTTTTTCGGATTTATGCTTTTAATTCCTAATATAAGTTTTGACCAATCAAATCTATTGAATTTTTCTTTGTTATCATGTTTATTTTTTGCTTTCAAGTAATAACATTAACGGATAATGTAATAACGACGTTAGTAACAATATACAATGACTTGTCATTTGATAAAATAGTCTGTTACGAAAGTCATGCATAATATTTTTAGATCAAATGTATAATTTTTTTTTATTTTCCATTTGTTCAAAATAGTTTGATGACATCAAACTAGTTGATGAAGGATTAAAAATACTATGATCAAAAAATTTCACATGATTATCCATCAAAACTCCTATATGATGTGACAAGTCACGACTGCCAACTTTACTATTACATCATCAATTAATAATGTTATTGAAGTATCTGAAATGCACTAGAAAGAAGGATGAAGAGTGTTATGGATGAAAACTTAGTCTTTCGAAAAATATTAAAAGCTTTTCTTTAACAAATATCAGTGGACGAAGAGTTTTGTCCAACAATGGGTTCAAAATCACTTTATGCTTTAGAAATCCAGTTAACAAAACTTGAATACAGTAGTAGAGAAGTAACTTATAGAAGCATACTAGTTATATAGAAGTAGTAAAGAAAACACAAAGGCTTTATACTGGTTCACCCCAACTCTTGGACTACATCCAGTTCTCCTTTAAACCTTGAAGGGTTCCACTAATCAATTCTTTGATTACAATCAAGTATTCTCTATGTCACTTCTGGCTACAATGAGTACTCTTTAGGCCACTCTTGACACTACACTTAACCTCTCCCTAAGATTAAGACCGAAGTATTCTTTGTCACTAAGCCACTCCTAGCTTTCACAAACAATATATGTTTGATAGAAAATGTATTCTAATTATTCAAAGAGTGTTTACACAATCGGTTTGAATACAATGAAACTCGCTAACTTAGCATAGCTCATATTCACTCAATTCGCTCAAGTTTCCTTCATCCAATGGACTGACAACTTTACATCACTTGTTTGTTTTTGCCTTAGAATTTTCTCTTGTAATTCGACCACATTAAGTCGAACTTCCTTATCCTTAAAGCTTTATATATACTTTAGAACTTCAATCCATTGAGGAATCTCAGCTAGCCATTTTCTATTGGCTTTGGCTCTTGACATGAGGCCATTAATGTGTAGAGAGAGTGTAGGGACCACAAACGCTTTCTGCAGCATATCTTCATAGAAGTACAGTTTGCCAGTGTCGCCTAGTTCTTAGAGTTGACTTTCATCGTATGAATTGAAGGAAAAGTTAACAACATAAAACAAAAGGTTAAGAATGTCAAGACAAGACAATTTAAATCTTCTCTTTTACGCGCTATGGCACGAGTATCTTGCTCAACATATGGACGTTACTTTCTTGATCAAATTCAGAATTTACCTCTATTTTAGCACTTGAGAATTCTTCATCTTCACTTATTATGGAGGTGAAACATACATCTGCTTCTTCATTCTCACTTGATGATTTAGAAGTTGTTGACTCATTGTCTTCCCATGCTATATAGGCTTTCTTAGGCTTTCCTTCTTTATTTGTCTTCTTTTCACCTTGTTGCTTTTTCAGAACGATAGAGCATTCAGATTTAATGTTGTCAGGCTTACCACATTCAAAGCAAATGAAGTTTGTGCTTTTGTTGTTGTCACTCTTTTTGTTGTTGAACTTTGTGAACTTTCTGTTCTTGTTTCTTCTCATGAACTTGCTGAACTTTTTGACAATTAGATTCATGTTGTCATCATCATCTTCTTCACTTGAGTCTTCTTCATTGTCCACCTTAGAGGATGCAGCTTTCAAGGCTATGCTTTTTTGTTTCTTGTCTGCATCTTTTGCATGTGTTAGTTGTGACATTTCAAGTTCATAGTCAAGAAGCTTACCAAAAAGTGCAGTCATAGACATCTTGGATAGATCTTTTGATTCTTTGATTGTTGTCACCTTTGGTTTCCATGGTCTTGTGAGGCACTTCAAGATTTTGATGTTCAACTCTTCACTATCAAAAATCTTCCCAAGACCTAGAAGATGGTTTACTATGTGAGTGAATTTTGTTTGGAGCTGAGATATGATTTTTGCAGTGTTCATCTTGAACATTTCATACTCATGGGTCAAGGCATGCTTCCTTGATCTTCTTACTTCATCTATACCTTCATGAGTTACTTCCAACATCTCTCACATCTCTTTTGCACTTTTTCACCTAACATTTTTAAAAAATTCATCAGAAGAAAATGCACAAGTAATCACGTTCTTAGCTTTGAAATCATACTGAACAACTCTCTTTTCAACATCTGTCATTTCATCCCATTCTTTGGAAATCATATCATTACCAACAATTTTTATAGGAATCAAATGGCCTTTTTCTATTGCATTCCAAGCACCTGGATCATTTGATTGAATGAAGATTTGCATTCTATTTTTCCAAAAACTGAAATATTCTCCTTTAAACATCGAAGGACGATTGAGAGAGACACCCTCCTTAAAGGTAATTTGTGTGGTATTCATTTTCTTTTTAGAAAGATAGTGATCTTGAATAACATTCAATAACTTGCTCTGATACCAATTGAAAATAATATGAATACGCACAATAACCAAGAGGAGGTGAATTGATTTAAACTTGGCCTTTTTAAAAAACTTTAGAAAATCAGAGTTATAGGATCTTAATCACAATTGAAACCAAAATGCTTCAAATCAATCAAACCACTCAACCCAAGAAAACAATTGCTTAAAACAAGACCAGTTGAGTAATGTAGATATCACCAAGAATCACAGATCAAGATAGCAAGAAAAGATTAAGGAATAGACAACAAAACAAAAATTTATACTGGTTCACTTCTCAAGAGAAACTACATCCAGTTCTTCTAATCAACACTAGATTAGAGTTCCATTATTATCAAATTCCAATTCTTACAAGATTTACAACAATCACTCTTTATCAAACCTAGATAAAGAATAGAAATCTAAAATCCTATTAGATTCCTAATGATCAAGACATAGAGAACTCTTGTCTACTCTTCCTTCTAGGGAAACTCACTCTAGAAAAAGCTTAAAGAACCCTTTACAAAAGTTACAAACAGCCAAGAATTCAAAAGCAAATCTACAACAAGAGTTAATAAAGAGAGACAACCTGATGATCCAATGAATATGATTTACCAATCAGAGTTGAAATGCAGAAATCAATTTCAGACCTTTCTTTCCAAAAACTTCTTTGAAAACTTTGTCCAAGAAATCTTTCAATACACCATGAAGATTTAAAAGATGGACAAGAACTATCTAGCTCAGAAAATCCTTTCTAACTTTGAGAAGGCTTGTGAATGCTTTGAAATTTCGAAGTCAAGAGTTGTATCTTTCAGACAAACTCACATTCTATTTATAACCAACTTTTGTAACAAACTATAATCGATTAAATCACCATTATAATCGATTAAATTGTCATATGTAATCAATTAAAGTATCAAATAATCAATTAAAATGTTCTTATCTCAATCTGGAATTTGTAATGAGCAAAGCAATCAATTAAAACAAGTCATAATCGATTAAACAATACATGCTTTAGTTTTGAAATAAGCTAATGTAATCGATTACTGATTGTGGTAATCGATTAAGGCAGAGATGTACAATTTCAGAATAAGTCTAGGTAATCGATTACTGATTGTGGTAATCGATTAAGGCAGTCATGCATATTTAGAAATGAACTTGTGTAATCGATTACAGTATAATGGTAATCGATTAAGACAGATAATCATGATTTACATTTTGTGCTATGTAATCGATTACGAGTAGCTAGTAATCAATTAAAGTGTTCTTCATGGCTTTTTCAAAAACAAACAAAAGCTGGTAATCGATTATATCCTTATGTAATCGATTAAAGCAGTGATATTTTGTTTTTCCAAAAACTTAACCATGAGAAATTAACTTCTTTTTAAGACATGAACAACTTTAATGCTTTAGTAAAATCATGTATGCATGTTAATGGTCAAGTTCATGCAGTTCAAGGATCATAAGATTAGCCTCTCATACACTTAACCCATTACAAATGCCTTAGCATGTGAAAAGCTAAAATCTTCCTTCAACAAGTTTCATCTTTGACTTGATCTTCTTCCAGCTCCTACTATATTCAACAAAGGTGTGCCACATTTGTTTAGCTCTTCTGAAGCTATGATCTTTGGAATACTCTTTTGAGATAGAGCGCACAACAAAGCATTTATTGCTCGAGAATTAAGAAGAAATATGGACTTATGTTCATCCGTCAATCTATCCTTGGGGATGTTGTTTCTCTGAGCATCTAAAGGAATGTTATTGTCTTTTTCTACAATGTCCCCCATATCGATGTGAGTGGATTCAGAGAAGGCAATTATTCGTTCCTTCCAGTAGTTGTAGTTCGCTCCCTTGAACATGATAGGCTTGTTCACAGCAAATCCTTCCATCATTTCAGGAGTTTTCTTTCCTCTACTATGTTAAGAGATGAACTTAGAGGCCAAGCTCTGATACCGACTGAAGTACCTGAAAAACACTAGAAGGGGGATTGAATAGTGTGATGGATAAAAACTTAGTCTTTCAAACACTATTAAAAGTTTTTCTTAAACAAATATTAGTGGACGAAGGGTTTCACCCAATAGGTTCAAAATCACTTTATGCTTTAGAAAACCAATTCATAAAACTTGGATACAGTAGTGTAGGAGTAACTTACAAAAGCAGACTAGCTATATAGAAATAGTAAAGAAAATACAAAGGCTTTATACTAGTTCACCCCAACTATTGGGCTACGTCTAGTTCTCCTTCAAACCTTAAAAGATTCCACTAATCAATTCTTTGATCACAACCAAGAATTCTCTATGTCACTTCTGGCTACAATGAGTACTCTCTAGATCACTCCTGACACTACACTTAATCTCCCCCTAAGATTAAGACCCAAGTATTCTTTGTCATTAAGTCACTTCTGACTTTCACAAACAATATACGGTTGATAGAAAATGTATTCTAATCACTCAAAGAGTGATTACACATTATGCTCGAATACAATAAAACTCGCTAACTTACCAAAGCTTATATTCACTCAATTTGCTCAAGTTTCTTTCCTCTAATGGATTGACAACGTTACAACACTTGTTTGTTTTGTCTCAGAATGTTCTCTTGTAATTCGATCATATTAACACGAACATTTTCAAGCTTTATATAGAATTTGGAGCTTCAATCCATTGAGAAATCGCAGATAGCCGTTGTCTAATAGCTTTAGCGCTTGACATGAGGTCATTACTATGCCAAGAGAGTGTGTGTAACGCCTGGCCACTTGCAGGATCAACGACTGTCCCTACATACCAACACAAGACTTTTTAGTGTGCTTTGTCCTCACTCACACACTTCCTGAGAAACTTCCCAAGAGGTCACCCATCCCAAGATTGCTCTAAGTCAAGCACGCTTAACTATGGAGTTCTTATGCTATGGGCTACCGAAAAGTAGATGCACATTGTTGGTATAGGTAGTACCTATTAAATCGTTTTAAGTTATCCTCAACTGTACAGTCCCATACCTGCACAGCCTCTGGATCCCTCTCGTTCGGGTATGTATTCGATTCATTCATGTACCCCTCCCGCTGGAAGCCTGCCAGGAGCCGCTCCTTGTCCGTGCCTCACTGCACCGGCGATCACTCCCCGCCCTCGTCAGCGCCCGGGATGTTACAGTGTGGGACCACAAATGCTTTTTGCAGCATATCTCCAGAAAAGTAAGGTTTGTCAGTGTCGCCTAGTGCTCAGAGTTGAATTTCATCATGAGTCGAAGGAAACATTAACAACATAAGAGAATAAGAATTAAGAATGTCAAGACAAGATAATTTAAATCTTCTCTTTTGTGCACTATGGCACAAGTTTCTTGCTCAACATATGGAAGTTACTTTCTTTTGATTTTTCTCAGTACTTGAGGGTTGAGTAACTATTCCATTGCTTTTGTACTACGATCCAAGTGCTAAAGCACTTGCCTTCTCAGGATTGGACGCTGAAGCAATATCGTTCAATGACTAATGTTTTACCTGTCATCTAAAGTCTTTTCAGTTCATGTTTTTATGCTTGTATCTCATAGAGATATATATGAACTTGTAGCTTAAGCATGAAAGGTTAATACATAAAATTTATACTTTATTCATATCAAAACCTTAGGGATTTCATTGTTTGATATTTGGGGGTAGCCAAACTTAACAGTTACTTGATAATAGAGATTCAAAGTATTAAAGAAAAAAATGTAAGAACTTTGACTTGTTAAATTTTTTATTAGGGATTAAAAACAGAAATCATCAAAAGTTTATTAGGGACAAAAATATATATTTTGAAATTAAAAAAGAATTTATAAATTGTACCAATATAAATGGATTTATATATTATTTAATACAATCAATAAAAAAAATATTATTAAACAGATGCAATTAATGAATCATTTTTTTTTATAAGCAAATGAATTTTCATTAATAATGAATCAACAAATTAAGATTAACAAATTATATAATAGTAGATTTAAATTATTTTAAAGGTTAAATACTGAACAAAAAATACGGGGAAACTAATTACCTTATAAACTTATTTTTTCTAACGAAATTATGCTAGTCACACGTCACACGCACTACTACAAAAATGGTTTTCTACGACACCGGATTTACGACGGTTGTATAATAACCGATGTTGTTCAAAATGCGGTAGCATTTTTGTAAATAATTACAACATTTTAAATAGGAAAATGCATTACGACGTCGATTTTGTCAAGAACCGATCTTAAAAACAAGATTTTAAAGACGGTTTTAATTCACCGTCTTTGAAGACATGTGGTTTTACTTTTTATCTCACGGAATCTTTTAATTTAAGACTATCTCTCTCACTTGCACCCTCTCACATTTTGTTCCCATTCCAGAACCTTCCACACCATTCGTCCAAACGTCCGTCTCCCTCTGCCCTCATCGACGCCACCACCGACCCCCACCTCTCCTACTCCCTCCTCCTCTACCAGTTCAAATCCTCACCTCCTGACCCCATCTTCACTGCAAGTCTACAAATCCCCTACTCTACTTCTCCCTCATCTCCCTCAGTGTCACCATCGCCCCCGTCAACACTCAGTTTCCAATTCGTGTTGACTCACATCGTCAAACTAGCTAAACCTGCCATGGCATTCTCCACGTCGAACGCCGCGAAAAACATTCCCTCCCTCAATGTCACGAAGATCAAAGATTCTAACGAAGCCGTCGGCGGAGATAGAGACGAAGACTATGGCCTCTCCCCATGCGACGTCGTAGACCTCTTTATTGTGAGTGATGAGTTGGGTTTCGACGAGGGTGCGTTTAATGTCCCAAATGGTGTAGTTGTCGCAGAGCTTCCAGAGGCGGAGGTAGTCGCTAGAGGCAGCAAGGAGTTTCTAAAAAGTTTCAAAATGCTTTCCTAACTTTCTTTTTACCTGCCATTTAAGTTTGTACTTGTATTTTTGTATGTCGCTTTCTGTGCATCCATGATTTCAGCTACAGGGAAGGAAATGTCAACAAATGTGGAGAAGAACTATCTATGTAATATTCAACTTAGCTTATTTATCAACACAACACTAAACACTAACCAGAATAATGGTGTGAGATAGAGAGTGGAAAAAGCAGAAACGGAATGGAGTTGGGTAGAGAAGAAATAGAGGAAAGTGGTAAAGGAACATGGAAGCACACTGCTTTTCATGTTGCTACCACTATTGCCACCCTTGCTGCTTATGCCCCTTTGCCCTTTGCTCTTGCTTCTCTCTGTTGGCCTCTTGGTTAGATACTTCTCTCGGTTACCACTATAAATACTTCTTTTTCATAATTTTATTCATTTCTTATGAAGCCACTTTTTGAATTTTTCTTTCTGTTAGTTATTAAATAATTAATTAACTGGTTTTGTGTTGGTGTTACTCTCTATCTTACTAATTTCAGGTGTGACTAGTCTGGTGAGTGCAACACTAGCCACCTGGTACTCTAGCTTAGTTGATCGCTTCTTTGTGGAAATGGAATGGGGAAAAACACTTTACCTGTAGACATCTTGCACATAGTATTTTCGGTTGGTATTATATATTGATTCCTTGGCATATTGGTTTTACTGATATACAAAAAAAACTACAAATACTTGCCTCCTCATTGTGAAGTTCCTAAATTTTTTCTTACTAATTTGTAATGTCAACCATACCCAGCTAGCCTCCATAGTTCATAGAAAAGTGTAAAATGAAGGCAGTCGCAGGCTCAACAAGTGTAGATATCTAGTTTTATTTATGCCTTACTGTGTACTTCATATTTTTGAAAATGTTAAATGAGTGAGTTTCTATAAAAGTTAAGTATAAAAGTGGATTTTAACTTATGGAAACAACTTATTTTCTTCTCTTACTAACATAGAAGATTTTCTAAATAGGGCCTTAACCTATATTACCTATGCATGCATACATACAATTATGCAGAACTCGTTATTTTGTACATAGTATTTAGTTTCTCTGCTTATAGCTATAATGACTGTCATATTCAGTACTCAAATGTTATAATTACATGTTTGTATAGGCAGTTTACAAGTACTATCACGAGAATGGAACATTAACCCTGCAACATTTCATTATTTTCTTTGGAATCTTTGAACTACTTCTCTCCTAGCTCCCAAATATTCACTCATTGAGATGGGTAAATGCATTGTGCACTTTAACACATTATATTAATAAAAAACTAAATATTACTTTTATTCTTATAACAGGAAGGAGAAGTTAATTGAATTTTAAAATCAAATTAATTATTATTTCTTTGCTATTCACAGGCAGGGCCATGAAATCATTCTTATTTCCATGTCGGGGTGTCAAGGGCTTGCGTGATACAACAGCTACTGGAATTGAAAAGGTTAGTGTATTTATCGGCATCCATAGCTTATGTCTTTGTCATGTCCATATACCTCACTGACTCTGGTATAGAAAAGGTAATCCCATTTTCTTAACTCCTAGATCAAAATATTGTCTCTTGTATTATTCCATTAAATACTTGTTCCAGCAATTGTAGAGCCACACCATAGAAAATTTTAAACAAGTGTTTTTCTTGCTGATTTTTCTGGTGTTTCACTTAGGACAGTTGCATCCAACCTTTCACCAATTCCACCGTTTCTTGAAAAGATACAAAGGGCCCAACTACTTTGACTCACATATGCCTCTCTCCACATAGGATACCCTACCTGTCCTTAACAAATTGCCCTTCTAGTTGCACTATTCCAAGTCGGTGCCTTCTGAAATAATGGAGAGGTCTAAGTCTTAAGGGCATAAATATAATAATTAGTTTGAATCAAAATTTCTACAACTATTCCCATCAATAGCAAAACAAATTTTGTTTTCCATACCAGCATGAATTTTGTAGCCTTATAGTCACAATTTGAATCCAGTTACACTTTTTTTGCTTCCCTTTGAAAAAGGAAAAGGTTTGGATTGATTTCAAATCTATATTTTGATTTCTCTCTTCACATGCTTTGGACATATAGTGCAGAACAAAGTAATTCAGTTGTCATTTCAAACATAGGTTCAAGTAGGACATATATCTGTGAATGGATGGACCAATCTTCATTATGGTCTTGGTATGTTTGATTGAATAATTTGTAAATGTAGCATTGCAACTGATATTTTGTAAAAATCTTTGGTGCACCAAATTTGTCATTTCCTCTTTTCAATGGTTGACTTTTCAAATAACTACAGAAGAACATTATACTCCAATAAAAATTTCATATATTTAGCAGTTAGTTTCTTCTCTTTTTTTCCTTCTTTATTTTAATGTAATTATTATATGTTCTCAGTGATTCCATGAGTTTAAAGTGTAGAAAATAATTTTTGAATTCAATTTCCTTAGTAGAATTATGGCTTGATGTTTGATGCAGATGCTAGTATCACGTCTAACAATGGTAATACTTCAGATTCATTTCAAGGATCTCGATTGCATGCAAACATACAGCTTGAGAAGGAAGAGTTAGATGTGGAAAAAACAATTTCAGTAGATGGTCCTCATAACCTCTACTACTGGATATGCACCTTGAATGTCCTTTGTGAATCAATTGAACTGAGAATGTCCATCCATCTAAAAATAAAAATTATGGCTTGGTCTCATTCATTATTTAAAATTTCAGGCACACCTTTGACCAAAAGCGATTGAAGCAACCACTTTACCGTCACCCATGGGAGGATGTTCTCTACACAAAGTGAGAAAGTTTTGTGCAACTGTAAGAACTTTGTCAAGCTTCAAATTAACAATCTTTTGGGAAATCATGCATCTGAAATATGCTGGAGTGGTTTTGTAGCTGTTAGAATAGTGTTGTACGATCTATTGGTAAAAAGTCATCTTCCATTTGTAACTTGTATTAAATTTCATAAAGAAAGAACTTGGTCATTTTTAAAATTATATTTCTTTTGATGAATATTCTGATCTCTCTTAAATAGTATATTATCGGGTGCATATTCCAATAAACGTTTGATTTAGGCTTTCTGTTGTTGCTAACTCTCTACCTCAAAAGTGCCAGAGATCTCCAATTGCATGTTTTTATGTAGCACAGCTTATGCACTTAAATTTAGGTGCTTGATTGCTTAAATAAATATTGAATAATACAACAGCTTTTGATTGTTACTACAGTACCACCCTGGATGTCTCACGTGGTCTTATGTTTATGCTTTTGTGATTGGAATATAGATCAGAATGTGAAAATGCATCAACACCACCCTGGTTGTCTCACGTGGTCTTAAGTTTTATTGTTGATCCTTATATTTTTTTTTATATAGACACATTCAAAGTCGGTTATTTAAAACAACCGTCTTAAAATTGTGAGTCTAGCCATTCAAAGTCGGTTATTTCAAATAATCGTCTTAAATCCTTCATTTTTTGTTTTTTTTTTAATTAATGGATTCAAAGTCAATTATTTAAAACAACCATCTTAAAATTGTGAGTCTAGTCATTCAAAGTCGGTTATTTCAAATAACAGTCTTAGATCCTTCATTTTTTGTTTTTTTTAAAATTAATGGATTCAAAGTCGGTTATTTAAAACAACCATCTTAAAATTGTGAGTCTAGCCATTCAAAGTCGGTTATTTCAAATAACCGTCTTAGATCCTTCATTTTTTTTTAAATTAATGGATTCAAAGTCGGTTATTTAAAACAATCATCTTAAAATTGTGAGTCTAGCCATTCAAAGTCGGTTATTTCAAATAACCGTCTTAGATCCTTCATTTTTTGTTTTTTTTTTTAAATTAATGGATTCAAAGTCGGTTATTTAAAACAACCGTCTTAAAATTGTGAGTCTATCCATTCAAAGTTAGTTATTTCAAATAACCGTCTTAGATACCTGCATTTTCTGTTTTTTTTTTAAAAAATTAATAGATTCAAAAGACGATTATTTAAAACAACAGTCTTTAAATTGTTTGTCTAAGCACCCATTCAAAGTCGGTCTTAGAATTTTTGACTTTTTTTTTTTAAATTAATGCAATTCAAAGTCAGTTTTTTCATAAAAATCGACTTTGAATCTTTACTTTCTAAGACGGTTATTTAAATAACTGTCTTTGATTGTGCGAATTAAAAAAAAAAAAAAAATCACCTTTCAAAGACGGTCTCAAGAGAACCAACTTTGTATCATGACTCCTTTCAACGACGCCTTAGACAAAGTCAATTGTATAACTGACTTTGTATAGCTATAATGACCGACTTTATATGCGTGTGTTGTAGTAGTGACATCACAATAGTCGACTTAATAAAGCACCTTACTTTATACAATGATAACCTAATTGCATAATAATCCAATTGAGTTCGGAATTCTATACGGGGTTTAGGTTCAGAATACGTGTGGTATATATATGATTCGAACAAGCCAAATTCTGGTAGTAGATATACGTAAGACGGTATAAAGAAAATGGGATAAAGAGAATTTGTTAAGATAATGGAATTGACTCTGATCTGTACTGAATTTCACTTCCGGGCAGGTAGGAATATTAAACACAAAAGAACCCGCATATTCTGAACATGTGAAAGCAATTTGCACCACTATATCTCTTCCAATTAGTTCCTATACCTAATTAACAATTAAACATTTCAATTATTAGGCTTTTGTCACATTGTCAATGCTAGTGTTTCAAACATGTGCATTATTATATATTTGCTAATTAGATTTTTCTATCTTCAGGTGTGTGTATTGGAACAACGTCATATAACAATGTATCGATCTAAATGAGTCCTACGCGGATTCATTTTATCTAATGGCTGCCACTAGAACCTATTTATCCAAGTTTGTGGTAAATAGGGATCTTAAAAGAGTGAAAAATCATATCAACGATGCAATGATCGATCAAAGAAAATCTTAACCTTTCTCCAAGTTTAAGCAGTTAAACCCTAGAGAGTATCAGTCATCCTCCATCAAACTTGTTTCCTGTACACTCGAAAACTAGTGGAGGAATCCAAGGATGCTGGTTTTATATTTTGCATGGAATTAACTAAACTTGGATCATGCTCTTGCTTGTTGCTTAAGTCAAGGAGGTTTGGATGACTTCTTTTTAGATTGGTATATATATTAATTTGTTGAATATCAATGGCGACCTTAGTTTTTCTCATTATACATAACTATTTTTGTATTTATTATTAATAAATTTATACTTGTAAAACAATTTCATTTAGTGTATATTTTGCTTTGATTTATTACTAGAAAATTAAAATACAATTATCATCTTTCAAAATTATTTTTTATTATACTATAATTTTGAAAATATATGGTTTTGTCATAAAATATTCTTTTCTTTTTTTCTTTTATATTTTTTCATATATTTTTATCATAGTTGCTTAGACTATCTCCAACACTAATTTCTTGGAAAAATAACTTGTATATATAGGAATCCTCGGATCAACCAAGAATCGTTTGGGGAGGGATGTTCAAGTTCATCATATTAGTTGCTCTTATCAGAAAAGCTCACTTTAATTTCTTTTTGAATAGCTCTTACTGATTTGTTAATACTAGTTTTTAGCACAAATATCATACAATAAATTATTGGAATAAAAAGTTGTGACACATTGAAGATTTTTTTTTTCAATAATTATTGGATGGATTTAATTTATTCTAGTCTCTGTAAATATATAATAGTATTTTAGTTTATACATTGTACATATTAAATATTTAAATTTTTGTATAATTTAACTTTAAATAATAAATAATGAATTTATATTATATATAAATTTATTAGAATAAAATTCATAATAAATATATATATATATATTTAACCATATAAATTCTATTTTAGATTTATAATAATTATGATGCAAAGATTATTTTTAACTATTAAAAAATTCTTTAAAAACTATTAAAATTAATTTAGAGATAAAAGCAAGAGATGGTGAAACTGAAAATGGTAAAAATAAAAATTTGCCTAACTATGTAAATAGTGTGCAAAGTGTACATTCAAAAGAGAAAATAGAGGATATTAAGAATGTCTGATTGAAAGAGTAGTGACCAGAGTTAGGCTAAGAATAAATATTATGGACAATATCGATTTTATTAATTGAATTTTGCCTACTACATTTCAAATCATATATAAAGATAATTTACAATTGTACATAAATACTATATGAAGAAAAGTTAAAAAAAAGTTATATGGAGACAACTGGCTGACTGCCTCCATAATAATTACATCGAGACAAAGATGTTGTTACCTTGTTTTATTCTATACCAAAAATTCCTTAGAGTTTACGTAATTAAAAGTATGTGAGTCAATAGTTTTTTTTATAGGCATGTGAGTCAATAGTGATAAGATAACTTGACTGTAGCTATCTTATGGAAACGAATCTACAATTTTAAATACAAAAATAAGCTCAATTAAGATATCATGTGACATTAGTCATGCAGGTAATAATAATAATAATAATAATAATAATAATAATAATAATAATAATAATAATAATAATAATAATAGTGCACTATATGTTTTTTTATTTTATACTTGATACATATATTTGATCTATCTTTGCATGGGATGAATATATAATAGTGTGTATGTATATAATTAAATCATTTAACTTTTTTTGGTACTGTGTTTTATACCTCCGTTTGTATGCATGTATGTATATAATAGTGAAAAACTAAATAAAAACCAGTATAAATATGTAGAAATTACAAATAATAAGTTCTCTTTGACGTGGATCAAGTTTGTTTGATGTGATGAGAAATACAGCCAGTAAGAAATTTTGTTATTTAATTCGAAGGATTGATTAAGAATGAACAAATTAATAAGCATGGATAATATAGCTTATGTCAGATCACGATCTTCTAAAACTAAGAATAAAATAACTCTTGAAAATTCTTATAGCAAAAACAATTGATATATTTTCAGTGTTTAAAAATTTATAATAAAAACTTAAAATATGAACCACAAATTAAAACTTCCTGTCCATGTAGTTTTTTTTCCTTCCAAATCGAGGGGTTCTAACCCCATATTCATATGTCGTATAAGGAACTAATTAATTAATGATCATAATTGTTTAGGAATGCGTGTGTGTGATCATCTTTAGATTCCTTGTATATATAGTACTGTATTCTCAATCAACTAACGAATAAGTTTGTGTTGAAATACGACAAAATGATCTTAAATATAGAAGAGTGATCATCAAAGCTACTAAAAATGAGGTGTTGGCATCGTTCGCATTAACTTGGTCTTCCCCTGAATTGCCATCATTGCATGAAGAGGAAAAAGAAACCAAATTAGAAATGAAAAGGAACACATCTTTTCACACTACTACATTTTGTTTTCAAAGTGGATAACACTACTAAAGAAAAATGAAGTTCCGAGTCCTAAGATAAAATTTGATAATAAAAAAAGAGAGAGAGAGAGAGAGAGAGAGAAAGAGACAAAATACACCTTGCCAATACCAACCATTTATTACTTAATTAATTCTCTCTTGTTGCCACACAATTTCTTCAAAAAGTAGACTGCAGCAGTCATCACGCAATTTTTGTCATAGTGGATTTTCGATTAAGCAATTAATTAGTAGATAAATCATTTTAACAAGTAACCGATATCTATGGGTATAAATACTGAGAAGGGCAAACTCGCTCTTGCATTGAATACCACACAAACATAATCATAAAGCTAGCACATGCAATCTCACTACTCGAAACTGAATAGAAATATATATTTAGAGAGTGAATATTATAGAGAGAGATAAGTGCAATAATGGAGTGTTGTAAGAGGGTATATGAGTGGTTATGCATTGCAAAATCATACTTGATAATATTGAGCTTGCAATTTGGCTCCGCTGGCATGTACCTTATCACCATGGATGCTCTCAATAAGGGCATGAGTCATTATGTGTTTGTCGTTTACCGCAATGTCATCGCCACTGTTGCTCTTGGCCCATTTGCATTTTTTCTTGAAAGGTTTCATCTCTTATCATCTTAACATAATATAATGAATTTAATTAGTTATGCATTTGTCATGTAAAATATATCATTTAATCTTAAATTATTGTTCATATGATTTTTAGATTAGTTATCGTAAAAATTAATAAATTTATTTTAAATAATACATTCTAATTTAATGATCATGTAAAATTATTTTCCATTTTAAGTGCATATATAACATATTTTCTCATATAATATTAACATCAATATATGCACCATATATGCTTGCATATTGCACATACATAGAAATGATCGAGTAGGTTTCTCATGATCATGAACGTAATATTCCAGCCACCTTTTCGTTGTTCTGATCAATGGTTGGTGTGCTGGTAATGTGTTAGTTCTATTTCTTCTGTTTATCTTTTGGTTAGTGTATAGTTTATATCACTATGAATTAGATTATTATTATTATTATTATTATTATTATTATTATTATTATTATTATTATTATTATTATTATTATTATTATTATACTATGTCTTTACATGAGCTAAATAGTTTTATAGAACTGAGTTCAATGCATGCATTTTGAAAATGTTAAATTTCAATATTATGCATTGTTTGGAAGAGTTTTTTTTCTCAAGAATAGTCACTTGTTTTTTTTAATAATTTCTTTGAGAAAATTTAAAAATGATTATCTATTCAAAATAAAGTAAATTAAAGACATGCTTAAAATATAAATTCATATATTTAGCAATGATATTTCAACACTTTCTTTCTTTAACATTGCTCCTACACATCAGTTTATCTTGTGGAAGAGATAAAAAATCACTTAACTTTTTGTCTTTCACTTTTACCATAAAAAATAAAGGGTAATAACTAGTAGTGTTAAAATAAATGAACGTGAGAAAAACATTATTTTTTTTACAAAAAAAATAAATTTGGGTTTTGATCTCTGTATGTAAAATAAATAATTTTCATCCTTTCAAAATTTAAAATCACTATTTTTGGTTCAAAAAAACATTCATTTAAGATAGACAAATATATAACTTTCATTTTAGGGATTTGATTTTTCTTAGAGATGTTACATGTGCTCACATTATACTACAAATACTAATGAATGGTCACTCAAGATGATCAGTAGACTTTTTTATTGAATTAAATACAGAAGCCATTAACGAGAGACACATGACAATATGATCCAAAAATAATGACTTTCTTCTTTTTATGGGAAATGAAAAAAAAAATATAATAATCAAAATCAAAACCTGTTTATTTTATAGGATTAAAAAAAATATTTAAGCTTAAGTATTATAATAATCATTAATTTGTTATGTTTTATTCCTTAAGACACTCTTTAATCCTTATTATTTGATGATAATAATAAATTAAAAGTATTGCTTCAATTAGGTTATTACTTGTTGCTAATTTACTAAATGTCTTTCTATTTTATTATTACTATTATTTGCAGGAAAGTTAGGCCCAAGATGACAGTTCGGATATTTTCGGATATTATGGCAGTGGCTTTTGTCGAGTAACGTCATTTCTTCCGCTTACATGCATGTTTGAGAATAAATAAATGTTTATTTTCTCATTTTAAAGATATACATTTGTATTGTTATTAATAAATGTACTAAATTCAATAAAAATAATTAAATTAATTATAAATAAATTAAGGGCTAATTTAAAATAGTTATTAATGAATAAATGATAAAAGTGAGAGTGATATGCTTGATTATCGAAAATATATTACAAGAAAAAATAAAATTAATGAATGAATGATTTATATGTAAATTCTTTTGAAAAAAATATTTATTAATTTTTTATGACTTGAATATTATTGATGTAAATTCGGTCACTGATTATTGAATTTTTAGTAGTGATAAAAGCTAACGTATAAATTATATGTTGTTATATGCAGGATAATCCTTGATCAATGCTTCACGTTCCTTGGTATGAAGTACACATCAGCATCATTTGCGTCTGCTGTGATGAATTCTGTACCCTCCATTACCTTTGTACTCGCGATCATTTTTCGGTACGTAAGATACTAATCAAGTTACACATATTAATCAATTAATTTTAATGACCAGTTTAATCTGAAGCATATAAAAGATCATAATAAATAAATCATTGATATGAGTGATATTAAATTAAGTCTCTTTAATTAATTTTTGGATTTGAATATTATGAAAGAAAAAACATAATTAAAAAAAAATCATTAAAAATGATCCCTCAAAATTTTTGATAAAAATTAATTATTTATAAAATTTATAGATACATATTCGATATCAATAACATAATTGATATATATATATATATATATATATATATATATATATAACACTTTAACAGAAAACAAGCTATACACGTACGTACCCAGTGAATATCCTTCATAGATTCCACTAGTGAATATCCTTCATAGATTCCACTATGTCATTAGCTTAAGACTACCAATTAGAACATGCGGCAGTGTCGTATTGGCTCTTAAGATATTTAATTTTACCCCTGTATTTGTGGTGATAGATCTATGTCATCCCATTCACGAATGCCATGAATTAATGCGTGTCATTTTCTTTCTTCGCCAAACTAATTAATTAATTAATCTATTTTTTTTTTTTTTTGCAACAAGAAAAGCAAAAGAAATCTGTGCTTTTTCTTTAGTTAAATTTGAAAGATAAGGATGTTTACTGTATATATTTTCTTGTTTTTATTATAATAACATTTTTATAATGTGATAAGAAAACATTATTTTCCTTAGAAACTAGTGTATAAATAACTCTCAGAAAACTGTTCTACCTTTCAACATATTTGATGATTAAAACATAGAATTTCCATTATTTTTTTCATCCTAAAATATTATAGTGTATAAATATTTAAGAAATAAGTAAACATAAATGCATGATATAAAAGATAATAATAATATTATCTTAAACTTATTTGCAAACAAACAAATATAAATATTTTCTTAAAAAATAATTATATAAAGATGATATGCAATAATTAGTTGTAGTTAATTAATTACATGAACTATTAAGTGTCAATTCCGTATAGGTTCTCTTTTGTTTTTTTTTTTTTTCTTACAGATATTGCTTCTCATTGTTAGAAGCCGTTATAAGATATGTCTGGATATAGATAAAAACCTATCCATGTTGTTAGGCCTTTTATGTCGAATTTTAGGTATCAATCTTTTAATTAACATTTTCCACGTCTCTATACAATACACCTATGGATCGAGTTGTAGCATGGATAATTTACAACTTACTAACTTTTGGCTAAAATTTATTTTTTATTAATTTAAAGAATTGGATAAAAAGGATCAAAATACCAAATAGTCATAGATTGAGAAAAGAAGAACACACTTTACATTAATAATGTCCATCAATCACAAACCATAATATATAATAAATTTATTAATTTTTATATTAATTATATTAAAAATCAAATCAACAATATATGATAGAATAACAGTTTAACTATATAAAACTATTTTTACACTTTTAGGAGATGATTATAAAACTTTAGTTGAAATCCAAATAATTAATCAAACGGTAATACTCTAAGACTATGGCATTGATTAATTAATTATATTTGAGCATGCAGATTGGAGCGCATGAACTTTAAGGAGCTAGGATGTTTAGCCAAAGTGATCGGCACTGCAGTTAGTCTTGGAGGTGCTTTTCTAATGGCACTGTACAAAGGTCCTGTTATTAACATTGCAGACTCTTCAGCCAGCCACGTGGGACGGCCTGAGAATGTGAACGACCCTTCTGGCAGTCACTGGCTTATTGGTGCCTGTTTTATCCTCATAGGTTGTGCTGGCTTCTCTGCTTTCTACATATTGCAAGTAAGTTTATCCACTTGTGCAATATTAAGATGCCACTCTCTAGGTGTGAAATGTTGATTTATAACTAAGATTTAGGGTTTGATTCTATATTTGGATATGTAGTACTAGTAATACTACTTTATTCCACAATGTGCTAACCCAATTAGAGAGAATTAGTTGGATACCAAATAATCAAATGAAATCCCATATACATCTTACACACAGAAAAAAAAAAAAAAAAAAAAAAAATTTT
>PYAF01002085.1:243251-268163 GCA_007407185.1 Glycine tomentella
ATATATATACAGCACATAACCATAGTGGTCAATCATTTATCTATCATCAATCATCCTCAATACACATTCATCTACCAAAATCAGGTATAATCATGGCATACAGCCATTTATCATATTCATAACTGTCATGCAGAGGCTACATCTAGGTATATAGGAACATCTCCACCCAGGGAGGCTACCTCTATATACTAGGAACATCTCCTGCCTGTATATACCTATCGGAGGCTTCTTCTGTATATATATAGGAACATCTCAATCATGAGGCTTCATCTATATATATCAGGCACATCTCCATCTGATGAGGCTACCTCTATGTATATAGGTACATCTCTACTCACGAGGCTTCATCTATATATCACAGGAACATCTCATCCTCTATCACATTACAATTGCCTGAGGAGGCTACCTCTGTGTATATGGGAACATCTCCCTGCAGGAGGCTACCTCCATGTCACAGGCACATCTCTCACCAGGTCTTTCTCACTCTCAAGTCATCTATCCTACTGCCATAGGATACTAATCAAGCACAACATGCATATTCAAGTTTAATATTCAACAAGGCATGCTACAAATCAAGCAACTCACATCAATTTCCCTTTCACAGGGATCAAGTCATCATTCAACAGTTACTATACAACATCCATACACATGTATACACGCATATCAGAACCATCACCCCATTTGGTGGATGGTGGAACACAACAAAGGATACACAAAGACAGATCACCGGCTCTCCCAGCCTCGTGGTCAATGCCACCAGAGCTATCAAGCTCACGTCCTACATAAGAACAAGCACATGACTTGTCAAGTACGGTCCTAAGCCGTTAGAACGAAAGGAAACTATAATCCTTTCTACAAACATATAATAAACCACTTCACAAGTGATTCTCAGACCCTCACAAGGATCCTACTCAGCCTACACAAGGCTCCAGAGCCTCAACTAAGACTCTGATCAGGCTAATATCAAGCATATCCCTGCTTTAGCCTTCTCAATATCAAACTTCTCATTAGCATCAATATCAACTTACAAACAGCATCTATACTATCTCAGGAACAACTTTATCAACTGCTCTAAGGTTCATACTAGTCATATCACTAGCCTTTTATCTCTGCTCATACATACTCAGAGCCAAAATCAAACTTCATCAATAATGATGATTCAAGGCTCTAACTTCCTTAGAACAACCCTCTGAGCATAAAACTCTACAGAGTCCAAGCCTAATAACGGCTTTAACATCTCCAAAAACACCTCTCAAGGTATTCAAAACCAACCAAAAACCCAAACACAGAATCAACGGCTAAAGCTCGAGTTTCTTACCTCTGCGTAGTCCAGACACACCAGGGAATCACTTTCCCTAGGGTAGATCGCTCAAACAAAGCTTCCCTCGCATCTGATTCTTCAATTCCAAGGGCTCCCTTAGAAATCTCGATCTCGCCGTTTACCGCCTCTTGTCGAGAATAAAGCTGGGCCACAAGTTCGAATCACACACGCCATTAGCGCCATGCCCACGCTAATAGCGCCAGAAGGCCACAAGGATTGCCCTTGTTTAATCCTTCCGCACGGTTAGCGCCAGACCCCACGCGGGTCGCGCTACTTGTTCGAATTTGTTTTTCAACTCTTTCTCTCAAGCTTTTCATTTAAGGATTGTAATGCTTGATTCTAACTCATAATCATAGCTTAATCTAGGCTTAATCACATACTTAAAATTCAAGGTATTACATTGCTCATCCAGGGAATCCTGCAATCAAAATAAGTAGAACATTAGTTTTGTAATTTTATAGGAAAAAATTCATTAATCAACTATGCAACTATCCTTTGACTTACAATTCTCTCTGCAATCCACATGCCGCCTTAGATGTCATTTGTCCGACTTTTTTTTGTGCGAGCCAGCTTCCACTTCACGTGTTGTCTAACAAGGGACGAAGGATGAACGATGGTCTCTGTGCTCTCACCTTGGGCTGCTTCCTCCAGTCGCTTCTTTTGTTTTTCCTGCATCAATCTATGTTCTAACAAATCATAACCCCTGCAAGACAACACACACATAAGGGGCAGTGTTCAACTTCTAGATGGCCTGAGCCTTATTTCTAACATCCTGTAAGAATTACACAAATAGATGTAAAAAAAATGCGCTTGAAAGACTTCATAATAGTGAAATGGTAAAATAATGCAACTCAGCTAACCTCCCATAAAGCTACTCTACGATTCTCACAAAATTGGTGCCACTTTTCCTTACTGATACCGTATTTATCATAGACAATGTCGGCATCGTGCTCCTTGCCTTGTGCCAGAGCCCATTTCAAGCTCAGGTCTAACTTAAACTGCCTCCATCGCTCTCCTACTATTTGCAGAATTTTCTTCTTCAGCCGTTGGTCGGACGCTTCAAGTATATCAAATTCAACCTACGATACAAAAAATAAGTTTAACAATTACAATAACATTTAAGTTGTATTACTAAAAACAATGACATTGGACATTTAATTCTAATACCTGAATGTCCTCCCATATCAAAACCACCTTGTCTCGAGCCACGATCCCTATATATGTCCTCAATTTCTTTGCTTGAGAACCATCAGTCTTCCCAGTGGCAGGATCCACATGAACCACTGGTCTGTCAGCACCGGCACGTCTGGTAGCCAATGACCTAAGCCATGTTGCTTTCCTAGTCTTCTTTTCATAGACGGCGAAGGTGCTAAATCTTGAAGAGGCGGTGATGTCTCAAGAAGAGGAGGTGCTGACTCAGGACGAGGAGGTGCTGATTCAGGGCGAGGAAGGGAGCTCGATGGTGAAGTCGTGATCCTGTTAAAAACAAAAACAAAAGTAAGTTAAGTGGAAAGTAAGGTTACTTATGAAATTGTAAAAGTCGAAACAAGTTAATATAAAATAAAAATTACATTAAACGATGCTAATTAATTTTGTTTCATCATGATCATTATGATTTGCATGAACGTTGTCAACTTCATCTTCTATGTTGACATCAGACATTTGTGTCGAGAATTGAGTGACACCAGTATCAAGGGTTGAATCATCATCGTCAAGATTATTACCAGTGGTTTTTCCATGTAGTACCACTGACCACCTTTCATCACAAGGATCTTGAACATAAAACATTTATTAGCTTGTTCTGTCATGATGAAAGGTTCATTTTGATAAGCTAGCTTGTTAAGATCTACCAAAGTAAATCTCGAATCCTCGTTTCGCACACCACTATTGATATCAACCCACTTACACTTGAAAACACATAGTGAATTTAACATAATTAAGCTCTCAGATGTCATCAATGACTCCAAAGTAAGGCATGCACACCAAATGTGGATTGTGGTCATGCACAGTAGCGAAGTGTTGCGACTCAGCCCTAAGACTAACCCCATTGTTTTGCATTGTGCTCTTGTCATCTTGTTGTTTGGTGTAGAATGAGTACTTGTTGATATCGTATCCCTGCTAACTTCTAACATTTCTTTTAGGCCCATCTGCTAACTTCCTCATTATTTCAGAGGAAGATTCATCACTAAATATTGTATTTTTAAACCAATTAAGGAAAGTCTTGTTATGCTCTTTCAACAACCTATTCTTCGTCATTCTTTGATTACTTTCCTTGACTAAGGCTTCATAACGAACTATGTATAGTAGGACTTCATTACTATTATTCAGGACATACAAATGAGATTGTTGCAATTCATGTAAAGCAGACATTATAACATGCAGCTCTCGTGAACCCTTACCTGCGACTCTGTCATCATGTCGAGCCTCGTGAAGCCCAATAGGTTTTGCCTTTTCAAGGTACTCTGAACAAAATTCTACAGCTTCTTCTGCAATGTACCTTTCAACTATGGATGCTTCAGGACAATGTAGATTCTTTGTATACCCTCATCCCACAAGTCTGTCAAGTATTCAATCAAGGGACTAAGATAAACATCAATGTCATTTCCTGGTTGTCTTGGGCCCGATATCATCATAGACAACATCATGTATTTTTGCTTTATGCACAACCAAGGATGCAAGTTATAAATGCCTAGCAAAACAAACCACGAACTGTGCTGAGTACTTAAACTGCCATAGGGATTCATTTCATCACTGGCAAGTGCAAGCCTAAGATTTCTTGGATCTTTGCCGAATTCCGGATACAAACGGTTAATCTTCTTCCACTGGGAGGAATCTGCCGGATGGCGGAGCATTCCATCACATTTTTTCCCATCTGCATGCCATCTAAGGTCTTTTGCATCATCTTCGTTAGTAAATAGATGCTTAAACCTTGGAATGATTGGAAGATACCACAACACCTTCGGGGGGGGCTTTCTTTGTACTCTCATCACTGCTACAGTCGTCATTGTCCTTCACTTTGTACCGTGATACCCCACACCTAGGGAATTTAAGCATTTCTTCAAATTCATTTATGTACAATATGCAATCATTAGGACATGCATAAATTTTCTAATACTCCATACCCATCGGACAAAGTATCTTCTTCGCCTGATAATAACTTCTTGGCAACGTGTTTTCATATAGAAGTATCTCTTGAACTACCTAAAGTGGTGAACTAAAGCTTTTGTCACTCCACCCATATTTGGCCTTGTTATTAACCAGATTTAACACCTTTGACAAAAGTGTCAATGACTCTTTGCACCCTGGATACAACAGCTTATTCAAATCACTTTCCAATGTATCATACATAGGGGCATGTGCTTGCTGAAAAGACTCATGTCTCAGATCATGAATCATATCCTCTAATTGATCTCCAAGGTCAACATGAAGCAATTCACTTTGCGACCCCCTCTGCATGTCTGTCAATTCACCATGCCATATCCATGTAGTATAATTCTTCTTAATCCCATCACACAGAAGATGTTCACGTATGGCATCTAGTGTTTGGCGTCTCTCATTCAAACAATTTATACAGGGACATAAATATTTTACATCCTCATCCGGTCAACTTCTTTTGGAGGCAAATTGCAAGAAATGTTCGACGCTTTCCTCATACTCAACCGTGATGCGACTTGCATTCATCCAACTTTGATCCATCTAATTAATAACTCTGTGATACTTACAAAGTTATTCCATGCATGAAAACCTTACTTTTCTCATTAAAGGTGTGGCCCTATCCCATTCAGGAAGACATATTTTTATAGTATATTCATATGTATAGGTTGAGTTTCTTATCTAAAATTTGATAAAATTTCGGCAGCATTTCGCTTTGATCTCTAAGTACACGAGATGAAAGCGGTGACATGAGTTCCACCACAGTCAAGTTTGCACCCGGAGAACAAAGTGAAATGCATTGTACCAAAATTTCATCATATATAAGAAAAGAATCAAAACCTATACATATGAATATACTAAAAAAATATGAGTCTTCCCAAACTGTCCAAACGGACAATTCAAGAATCAATACAATGATTAATCCAAATTGTCTGGAAGAATCAATGTAATGAATCTCAAACGGGAAACTAAGGTCCACTCATAATGAACATTAACTGTATAGAAAAGGCATGATGCATACTTGACAGACAAAATATTTTAAAAGCAGTTGTAAGACAAATTGTACAACAAAAATATAAAACACATTCGTACTTGTGATGATGATCAGTGTAAAATCTCCAACAATGAAGGTCGTGACGACGAGGCAAAGAGGAAAAGGGAAAAGTGCCTACAACCTACAATGAACATAGAACATAAGACTATAAACCTTATATAGTCAATTGACACTTCTATCAAACTTTTATTATCAACACGGACAACACTTGTTCCGTAGTTCTCAATCAGATTTTTCAAACAAAGGAGCAATAAGAGCAGACCCACACCCACCACATTCTTTTAATATACATACTAGCAAGGTACCCATAGGTTGCACGGGTCATGTTGATTTTATCCATGTTCAAAGAAGATTTGTAAATATACTAACAAACTTGTATATATTAATAGAATTGATAAAATGGACCAACTTTACCGGACTGGGCCGTTAGTCCTCTAGCTAGACTTAATGTTGGCCTAAATAGAATTGGCCTATTTGGGTCGGAAAATCATTAGTATGGAAAATCATAAGTACACGTTTGCCAAATAATTAAATGAATTTGACATCTCCAAGTGTTGTCAACTTGTCATTCATCAAACCCCTTAAAAGACAAAGCAACACATCATTGGATAATAATGAAAAATTCCTTCTACCTGTCAAATCATTAAACACAAAGCAACACATCATTGGGTCCTTCTACCTGGACTTAATAATGTTATGGAAAATCATAAGTATGGAAAATCATAAGTACATGTTTGTCATAAGTATGTTGGATAATAATTAGCTACAAGACCTTCCAACTTTTGGCAATTCAAATTCCCTAATTAGCTACAACCCACTACCTTGTAAAATGACTCTTTATAACTCACAGGCTGGTTGTGTTTGACAATATAATGCCTGCACGTTTTTTACTTATTAAACCAATGTAAAATTATATTGGCATACAATCTACAATTCTAGGTGATTGCGCATAAGTGAGAAAACTAGACATATCATATTCAAAATGTTGATTAAATATACAAGGCTTATAAGGAATGGAAGTTAGGATGTCCATATGACATTAATGGATAGTTTGGTCATGGTAATAGATTAGGATCTTAATTACACTTATGACTTTAGTTTTCATGCTAAATTCTTCATGGATCCGCCTCTCTATTATATTTTGATAGATATGCATGTGCTGAAATATACTTGTCTTGCTGCTGCGTAGATAATGGAGAAAGCTTACTTCAACAGAAGAGCATCCCAAAATCAGCCAGAAGCTCTTCTTGGCCTTGTCATCCTTGCAAAGGATGTAGGTAGCCTGGCAGTCAATGAAAAGCAAGTATTCAGTCCAATAATTAAGAGATGGCATCCTTTGGCAGCAGGTCTTGTTGTGGCCACCCTTCATGCATGCTATGGAAACGAATTGAAGCAATTCATATCAGGAATCACAGAATTGACACCTGATGTTGTTCAAGTTTTGAGAGCCGTAGATCAATTGGAGAAAGACCTTGTGCAGATAGCAGTTGAGGATTCAGTGGAAAGTGAAGATGGTCGTAAGGCAATTATCCGTGAGATGCCTCCTTACGAGACTGAAGGTGCAATTGCCAATCTTGTGAAAATATGGATCAAGACTAGAATAGATAGACTGAAGGATGGGTCGATAGAAATCTGCAACAAAAGGTTTGCATTCGTTATCTTTGCTTTTGTTACCAATTGATGATTTTCATTGGTACTTCATTACCTATAAGTATTGTCGCTGATGAGTATTTTGATTAAATTTGGAGGTGTGTTGAAGAGCTTTTATGGACATAATGAGCTTTTGAAAATAACTTATGACTCCTAGAAGCTCTCCTAAGAGAGCTACAAGCTTCTTGGTGAAGTTTATCAAAATAAGCTCTTTTTAGTTTATTTTAATAATTTTTATGGCCAAATTTATAACATAAGCTATCGTGCGATAGGAACTTATTGAATAAGCACTTAATTAAGTTGTTTGCCCAAACACACCCTCAAATTTAGGAGTTTATAGCCTATAATCAAGCATCATAAAGTCATTGTTGGACATTTGTAAGTTTTGTGTGTGGTCTTTACATCATTAGATTCTCTTAATTGATAAGTGACAACATGTTCTTAACTATGCATGTGGTTAATTTTCATGTGTTTTGATTATATGCATTAATTAAGTACCTTTTCTTGAAGTATTATTATTATTATTTTATTATTGTGTTGCTAAGGTGGAGGTATATGCCATTGCCCATTAACCATTATCATCAATTAACTCCTAACAACTACAATCAACATTTTCATTTTGCTAATAGTTTATATTACTTAACTGAAGCTTTAAGAATATGCTAATGTGTGTGTGTGTGTCTAGAACCATACATCACAACAAAATGCTACTAAACCCATACATCACAGTTACATATACAGATTAGGCATTTTATCAAGCACTTAGTGGACAACAAAAACGAAATCACAGCAATAACACATTCAACCCATACATCACACGCAAAATGCTAATGCAGAACCATACCCAACTTGTGACAACAAAATACAACAATAGCATTGGAAGTTCGCGATGTTAGTTGATACTAACCTGGGATCATGGTGACCATGAGGTAGCGAGACGACAACAAGCACAAGCGTCAGACAACAAGCAAAATGGCCACTGAGAATGAGAGCTGAGGTTAAGAATGATGCAAAACAGAAGCGCGCGATAGTGAAGGGTATTTCATTTAAAAATTGATGTTAACTAGTCCCTGTTAACATCGATTTTCTTAAAAACACTTAAAAATTGATGTTAACAAAGACTACTTAATATCGGTTTCTTAAAACACTTAAAAACTGATGTTAACATGGACTAGTTAACATCGATTTTCTTAAAACACTTAAAAACCAATGTTAACATGGACTAGTTAACATCGGTTTTCTTAAAACACTTAAAAATCAATGTTAACATGAATAGTTAACATTAATTTTTAAGTATTTTAAGAAAATTGATGTTAACTAGTCCATGTTAACATTGATTTTCAGAAAATCGATGTTGAATTGCTCCAAAAATTGATATTAACGATGTTAAAACTCCTTTTTTTTTAGTAGTGATATCTGTATTATTGGAGGAGTGTAGTAGGCCTTCATGCATCTAGCTGTGGTTAAATGAATATGAAGAACACAAAAGCCTTAAGCGATCATCGATCATCGCCAAGCCATTCAGAAGCACCCTTGTTTCCCTTGTTACTATGCCCATAGATAATAGCACAAAGCTCAATCAGAGCCATAAATAATTTTGCATATGGAATCAGTAATAGTGATGAGTCATCGCTAACAAAATAAAATGAACCTAATATTTTGTTTTTTAATTTTTGTCCAAATCGTACGTAAGATAGATATTTTTTTTAATATAATTTATTTTATACTCAATGACTAATCAAACTTAAATCTGAATTATTTAATTAAATGACATAAATTGCTATTATTTATATCAACAATTATTAATATCAAGTCTTTTTGTTTTCTTTTTACTTTTAAATAAATGAAAAAATAACCTTGTGAAACATCACTGATCCAAGATATAAATTAGAGACTGCAAGAATGTCCTGGAAGCTCGGAACCCGCGAAGAAGGGACACTCATGAATCCGCACAAAATTATTCAAATATAGCATGAGCTATGTACAAATCATAATGAATTGATCTTAGGACAGTGAGCCAGCGTCAATCTGTATGGCAATGGACCCCATCTTCAATCAAACAAAGCTCAAGTCCAACCAAGAGAGTTTATTCAAGTAGGAATTAGGGTGTGTTTGATTTAGTATGAGAGGAAAAAAATAGTAAAAGAAATATTTTTTATATAGGACTCATTTTTTAAGCTCTATTTTAACTTTTAAAAAAATATTTTATTTTTATTTTATATATTTTCATCTTCTAAAGTCTAAACCAACCACACCTGTGGTAATTTATGTGGTAAGAGATGTTTACAATATTTAATAATTGATAATATGTTGAATATAATTGTCTATGAAAACATTATTGTATATACTCTGGGTATAAAGTTCATTTAAAGTTGAAATATAGTATTATTTTTTCATATAAAGTTATTAAAATTTAGGAATGGGCAATCTTAGCAACAAATACTCAAATAGTATTAGCCTAATCTAGAAGCAAGTTATAATTAGAGTCAAAATCAATGCACAATATATTCAAAACCAGAAGGTTGGTGATCCACCGCGTGATTCGATCTTTATTTAGTTTTCTATGTTGCAGAGTTTTTTATTGCATCTATTTTCCGACATCATTCCTTTATCATCGGGTTGTTTTACAACCCAACGGAGAAAGATGAATTGATAACACACTAAAATTATGTTAAATAAAATTAGTTGAAAAATTAATTAAAAATTAATTGAAATTTAAAAATAAAAAATTAATAGTTGAAAGTTAAAAAAATTAATTTATTAAATTATAAATATTTCATAAAATTTGTAATTAAAATGTGAAAAATAACATAAAAGTAATAAAATTATGATTTATTTAAAAAGATAATCAAAAAATTGATAAATATACTAATAATTAAAAGATAAGAAAATATAAAAATTAGAAATTAAAATTTAATATTTTAAAATATTATTTTAAGTAGTATTTCAAAACATATTAAAAATTATTAAAAAAATTATTTATCAAAAAATTAAATAACTTTTTTAATTAATAAAAATAAAAAATGAACTGAAATATTTTATCTAATATAGATTAAAATTTTGGAGAAGAATTTGAATTCTATTTCCATAAAATATATTTTTAGAAAAAAAAGAGAGTAATTTTAAATAACAAGTCTCGGAATTAGACTAAAACATCAAACTTGTTAATATATATATATATATATATATATATATATATATATATATGTGTGTGTGTGTGTCTGTATGTTAGCATCAGTCCTAATGTTCACCAATAGATATAATTTATTCTAATATGTATGTTGTATACTGTACAATTAATGTTTATTTATATGAAAGGCACGTAATTACGACTCCACCGTCAACTCCAGATAAACGACAAATTGTTGTATACTGCGTCGATTTTCATATCCCAACTAACATCACTACATATTTGTAGAAGAAGAGCAACGTCATTTTCAAGTAACCTTTTCATAACAACTCTTACAATTTAAAAGAAAAGAAAGAAAAATGTAAAATAAGATAAATAGCACTATAAAAAGTTAGAAAAAATAAATTATAAAATATGTTGTGAAAAATTACTATACATTTAACATTTCTCTTTTTCTTAAAAAGAATATTAGTATGACTCGTCAGCATATGTTATAATCAGTGATATATATCGGTAAAGATGAAAATAGGACTACGGACTAATATATTAAAGAAAAACGCACACAAAATAACCAAAACCAGAGTGGAGGCAGACAGAATCAAGTTATGCTTTCATTCCTTTTGGTACATTAAATAATGTTCTCTTTTTCATTAATTATATTCATTTAGAGATGATTAATATAACTGAAGTACTAGTAAAGGTGATTACTATGAATATAGGAGCAAAGATATCCATTACAGCTAGGTTTTGTAAAGCCTATGGCTATATTGTTCCTCTTTTCCTTTCTAATTCATATTTATTGAGCATATACCTGTACATATGCTCGTTTTATAATTATTGACTATTGTCTTTTTTTTTTAAGGATTAATATGAGGGTGGTCGTTTTTCTATAAATACGTGATTTTTAAAAAAGATGGATTTATAAAAATCGTATTGAAAATTACTATTTTATGACGGTTCCACGAAAACTATCTTAGAATGGTTGTCATTCAAGATGATTTCACAAAAATCGTTTTAGAAGATTGTAATTCTACGAAGATTTTGTAAAAATCGTCTTAGAAGTGAATGCATTTTTAATTTTGATATCTCTCCATTACTATTTTGCGCTTCTATTAGTCTCCGACCCCCCTTCTACCTTATCCGGCCCTTCCTTCTCCCACCTACCTCCTCCACAACGAACTCCTTCTCCCTCCACCTCCTCCACTCAATCTCCCAAACCCTCAACGACGTTGTTTCACTCTCCAAAACATGCCAACAAGAAACCCTCCCAAATGGAAAACTCAAAACCCAAAGCGATCTAGATACCCTCCTCGTCAGTCTCGACCGCCATGTCCTTGACTGCAACATCCTCTTTTGCAGCAGTCTTCTCCTCAAAAATATTGTCTTTATTTTCATCTCTAAATGCGAAACCATCCGCTCCGAATCACGTAACTTAATAACCCGTCTCCAAATTGGGTCACCCAAATAGAAAGCCTCCGTGATGGACTCCTTATTGGGGCTTCTCCAAGAAGACGACAAAAAATGATGGAGGTTGCGATTATGAGAGATTAGGGCATTTTGATTTTTTTCATTGTCTACTCTTTGATTTTGTTTTTTGAATTTTTTTTTTGTTCTTTTTTTTTCCTTGTAGGTTATGTTTCGTGATGCTGGAGAGGATGAGGGCAGACAAGGAGAGAATGGAGAAAATATTGAACGAGACGGAAGAGAGAGGGGAGATTCAAAAGAACTTCGAGATAGGGGTTGATAGTACAGGATAGGAATCGAGATGCAGTTGCACCAAAACAGAAAGAGTTTCGCCAATATGTTGGAGGGTAAGTATCTCAATTACTAAATCACTTACATAAATCACACAAAGACCTTATCCTTCCAGAAATGCGGCCTCTCATTTTCCTGGTAATAAAAATCACTTTTTTCACTCTACCTTCATATTTGCTCTGCCCCTTTTGTTTTCCAGAATCTTTTATTATTATTATTCTCTTCATTTTTGCTCATTTTGTTTTTCTTGTATATAAATATTCAAGGGAAAAAGAAGGGTTCATCTATAACATCAAAAGACTGCGTGTTTTTATTTTCTTTCAAATTTTATATTTGTCTATTTCATTTTGTTTTTCACTCACTGTTTAGAATCCTCAATTTTTTTTTAAAAAAATACATTCTAAAATGACTCTCTGAAAAATTGTCTTAGAAAGTCTACATTCTAAAACGATTTTTCAAAAAACCGTCTTAGAATCCTCAATTTTTTAAAAATTCTTTTAAAAAAAAGACATTCTTAGACGTTTTTTCCAAAACCGTCTTAGAAATTAAAATTTCTAAGACGATTTTTGAGAAAACTGTCTTAAAATCCTCAAATTTTTTATTTTTTTAAAAAAAATACATTTCTAAGACAGTTTTCATGTAAAAACTATCTTAGATTGATGATTTTTTAAAGACGGTTTCGTGAATCTCTCATTCTAAGACGATTAAGGAACTGTCGTGGAAAGTCAACACTTTCCACGATGTTGGCTTCAAAGACGGTTCAAAAATCGTCGTTGAAGTTTGTTTTTAGTAGTGACTGTTGAGATGATGCTACAAGAAATGCATCTTAGATTATGCAGGGAACATTGTCAATAAGTTAGCCTAAGCATATAAATTCTTCCAAATATCCACCACTTTTTTGCAGCAAAACAAGACATATGCCTCCATAGTCCTGTCTTCCTTCTTACAAAAGATGCACTTATAGAGTTAGGTAAGCAAATATTACTCTTTAATGAGGTATCCTTTGTTGGCAATTTGTTACTCATAACTCTCAGCAAAAAGATATTGTTTCTCAGTGGAACTTTTATTTTCCATGTGATAAAAACTTTCCATATGCTGACTTCCCATCAAATTTACACACACTGTAGTGTATGCCAATTTAACTGTATACAGTTCAGACTTTTCCTCCCTCCAAAACCACTCATCACTCATATCCTTTTTAATATTAACATTTTGTAGCAATCCTAACAAATTTACCATAATTTCCTCCTACTCAAACCGATCATGACGCCATAGCAAATTCCACCTATCCAAGCCCCCATACTTCTAATTGTCTCTTCTTTTTTTTTGTGTAGAATATGATAAAAGCCGAGGATATGTATGCATTTGCAAGAGGCACTTGACCAAACCAAGTATAGTGCCAAATTTTAATTTTTTTTTCCACCACCAATTTTCCACTCCACCATGCTATTAAACCAACTTTTTTTGGTTCTTGCCTCCATATATACCTTGTGTAAATCTCTCCACCAAAGAGATGAATTTTTATTAACCTCCTCTCCCTCAAGTTTTCTTCCACCTCCATATTTAGATTTCAACACTTCCCTCCATAGAGCTCCCTTATGATAGAATAAATCCCATCACTACTTTTCTAGGAGCACATCATTGAATATGTTAATATTTTTTATATCCAACTCATGATATTTAGGCAAACAAATTTTGTCCCAACTTATAATAACCCTTGGCAAAAAAATAGATGTTAGCGACGTAATTAACGATGGAATAGCGATGGAATTAGCGACAGAAATGGTCCTGGCGCGGATAGCGCCAGAAATGCTCCAGAAAGCATTTTTTTCTCTGGAATCTGGCACAGTTAGCGTCAGGGCACGATCTGGGCCACTATATAAGGTCATTTCACGTGTTTTTGGGGGTCAAAACTCATCTTCTTTCTCCTTCCTTCGTTTTCCTCCATTAAAGAGCTTGGGAAGCTCCGTACCACTCAACCAATGACCAAAACACTTCACACCCAACATGAAACTTGAAGAGAATCATCCTATGAGCTAGAATGCTTCGTCACTTTTCTCTAAAAACCATCAAACGAAGAGATCATTTTCTCTAGGTAACTTAACAAAACTTGAGTTTGGCGGGGAAGGAAGCGATTCACGGACACCCAAGCTTGAAGAAGTTGTCCTCTAGCCTTCCTTGTCGATTTAGAGGTATGAAACACAAATTCTACCGATTATTTGAGAATTTGTTCTTGAGGTGAATAGTGACCATTTTGAGTTAGAGGGAAAATTAGGCTTGGGTCCTTTGGAAAAGTATGCTTAAGAGGTTGTTGTGATGAAGGATTAGCTTTGAAATATGATTTTTATGGACTTTGGATTTGGCTTTGAGAAATGTATGTGTAGGAAGAATGTCAGTTAAATTGGTGATTGTATGACATGCATGAGCCTTGATGATTGTACAATATGTGCTCAGGAGACCATATAAACGGTGAAATTGTGTTAAAATAACCGTTTTAGGCATATTGTTAATCTTTGAATTTTGGCCTGAATAGAGTATTGAACTCTTTGAATTGTCTTATACAGAGTCTTGGGGAGACTCTAGTATCTTTGTTAGGCCGAGATAGATCCTAGTGAGGATTTGTCAGTCACCAATTAAGTGACTATCCCTCAGAGACTTGAGATAGAGTAATAAAAGGTTATAATGAAAGAGAATAATGTTTCTTTCCTTTTTAACGGTTAAGAACCGTTATTATGTACTTAATGCCTTGTAAGGTTAGGTTGATTATTGATTTTACTTGTGTGCCTTTTTATAATATAACAGTAAAAAAGACAACACTTTTCTGATAAAGGATGGCAGATCAATGGATTTACACTACAATAAACCCATATAGTTGAAGCTCATGTGCAAAAGACTTCAATATCTTGCTTGTCACTTTGAAAGTTTATATTATAAGTAAATATATAAACACTGGAAAGAAAACTATTCTTGACAATGTGGGATTTTGCCTTTTGAAATACCTCTCAAGAGTACAACAAGTTCTCCCAAAAATATTGTCTCATCTGCACATTGGAGAAGATTTATTGGCAACTTACCTTTCCCATCTCAAGCTATGAAATAGACCTTTGTCAATTGTTTCTCTTATCATACCACATATTTTTGCCACAATATTAAAAAGAAAGGGGACTAATGGATCCCCTTTCCCTCGAGCCTTTAGTCACCAACTCTCATAAATTTACTTGGGTTCTCATTTATTAGCACCTAGTTGTGGTAAATAGACATATACTCGCGAGTACCATCCTGCCCCCATCCCCGCCTTGAGTTTGACGGAGAATTCCCACTTAGATCGAGAATGGGTATGGTATGAATAATGTTTGATTTTGAAAAAACGGGTACAAGTATGAGTATGTACATACCCACATCGTCCTAGTACCTATCCTCATATCTGATAAGTGTAATAAATAAACTATCGCTATTTTATGTAACATATATTACTTAATTAATCTTTTTTTATTGATTGTCTTTGTAATTGGAGTGCATACTAATGTCACTCTAGGATTTTTATGACAATAATTACCAAGTCATGGTTGATTCTTACATTCATTTGATGATAGGACTAGAAGTTTGGGATCAAATATGTATATGTTGGAGTGATAAAGCTTTTTTTTTTCCTTGAATATATATGATGATACTATTTTATAGAAAATCAAATGTTGTTTTATTTTTTCTTAAAATTTAATTTTTGTTTTTAAAAATTATAGGATAGGTACAAATAGGGGACAAGTATATCCGATATCCGTCGGGAACAAGGAATATGAGGAACTAAAAATTATACCTGCTAGAGATAAGGATGGCGATAAGTTTTGGGAGACGAGATATAGAATCACATAATTGCATTGTATCCGTTCTTTCTTGTTGTCATATGTACTAGCACCGACACCATATTACACACGAAGTAAACCTTGATCCATTTTATCCATATTTCACCCACTCCCTACTACAATAATCATCATAATTAAATAAGTTAAAGAGTCGTCATAAAATTTCTTAAAAAATCGCAATATTTTGTATCTAAATCTTAATTTTATTTAATTTAGATTTTTTTATTCCACCCACTTCTGTAACAAATTACTCCTGATACTTAATATGCTTCTTACTTAGGAGAACTCAAATCTATAATAAATAAAATACACCTCACAATAGATCACTAAAGCAAACAAGATATGTCTTCAAAGGCATTATAATATGTCTCTCAGAATTATTTATGTATGTAGGAACATAAAGCAAGAGAGAAGATAGACGTCTACGTAGAGTCTTTGTTTACCTTTAAAAGTAAATAAGAAAAAGAATAATATTGAAAAATGACGTGGTCCACGATTTTGTATAATTTTGAGAAAATACGAGCAGATGAGCTCATAAATATAAACAAGAAAATTAATTATTTTTATGGGATTAAAGTATCTCATATTATATATAAAATAAGCTTTTTTCTTGTACATAAAAATTATTTAATTTTAGATTAAATTTATTTCTTTTTATAATAAAAAAACACAATCAAAATATATATTTTAGATACGTCTAATTTTTTTGCTTAATAAAATATAATATTCGTTGATTTAAGGATAATATTCTTTGATTTCAGAAAATATTTTGATTGTATTTTTTTATTAATAAAAAGAAAAAAATTAACCTAAAATTACATCAAAAATTTATATCTAATAAACTATGATGCGTCAGAGTACATATACACCAGTTGATATGTTTTAAATTTCTGTAGGTTCTTCATAACTAACTCGTACTGGCCGTTTAGGCCCTTCCAGAATAAATAAAAAAATCATTAATTCACATTTAATTATCCAAAATAGATCATTTTGGCGTGAGAGTTATGTCTTTATAGTAGTTTTATTCGACTCTACGATAGTTAATTGGATAATTAAACACCAGTACGTATTTGGGATAAAATTAAAATATTAACATTATATAAATACTTGTTTCTGTTTTTATTGTTTTACCACCTTCGTGATGGTTTTCTTTTTCTTCTTTTGTTAATTATTTTAATCAGTGTACAAAACTTAATTCTATATATAATCACAATTTGATTTATTATGATTTTACTTTTATACACAAAAGTCAATTTTTTTCTTAACTATAAATATTTGAGATTTCTTATTTGTTATTCAACTAGTCGTATAGTCCTCTTCTATCGAATGGTCATGATTAATCCATTTTAGAATAAAATAATATTTTCAATTGTGATTACATATTTAAGTCAAAGATTTAACCTTATATCTTAATTAAAAGACTTAAATATCAAATCACTTATGTCAATAATTTTTTTTTTCAAAAGTCAATCTTTAGTTATGCATAACTTAATTAACTAAAATTTCCCTTGAGAAAACCATGTAATAAAAAAAATATGCAATATACCAAGGGCTGTTAGGGTTAAAATAAGGATAGACGGCTTTAGGAATTTACCAAAGGGTTAAAATAAGGATAGACGGCTTTAGGAATTTACCAAAGGCTCTTAGGACGTAACCTACATCAAGCCAAGTCACACTACACATTTCGAGAAAATAATTTTTTACTTATTTAAATCATAGATATTTTTTTACTAAAGATTGTTAGAGATAATCATATTTGAGTCAAATAAAATCATTTTAAATGACAAAACTCTTCTTCGATTATTTAACGCAAATGCATATTCAGGACTTAAAAGTTAAAATCACTATGTTAGAACAACCACATACCAATTAATCTACACCAATGGTGGTAGAAAATAAACTAAATTAAGATTTTTATAAAACTTATTTACTTAATTAAAAATGTTAGACTTTAGGTCGTTCAAAAATTATTTAGGCCTAATAGGTTGGGTTATTTATTTAAATATAAATTTTTTTAGTATTATTATATTATTTTTCTTACAATATATTAAAAGCATATATGTATTTTTCTTTTAAAATGTTAAGCATGATGACATATATATAAAAAGTCAAAGTTTATAAATTTATTGAAGGATAAACTTATGTCTTATTTCAAAATAAACTCTTAAATAAATTATTATAAAGACCATATTAGACCTTAAAAATAAACTTAACAATATAAAAGCAAGTTAGACTTTGACTCTTAAAAAGTATAACATACTTATTTTCACTTGCATTTTATGCCTTAAGTAGTATTGATTTTATTATATGTTTATAGTTTATAGTGTTTTTTTACTTAGAGAGGTTTTCCAATAACCTATTTATCAATTATCTATATAAGGATATTTCATATAGTTATGTAAAAACTTTAATATAAAATAAGTTTTTAAAAGATTAATATGTGGAACTAAACTTTTAAAATAACCAGGCCAAGCTTAGGAAAAAGATAGATTTTACGATGGGAAAGTGAAACATGTTTTCCCCTGTATGTGGGAAACAAATTAAATTAGGACCATTAGATTTAATTTAATGTCTGATTTTATTTTCTTTTTCTTTTTCTCTTCCTCTTACCATCTTACCCTGCTTCCCCTTTACGACGCCTATTCTCCATCCATACAACTTCATCATCTACTGGTGAAAGAAACCACCTTCTGCTCTCGTAGTGTCTCCATTGTCTCCCACTATCGCGAGATAATCCTTTGTGGCACCATCGTCTTTCCTTCTTCTTAACGAACCCCACCCTTTCCATGATTTTTAGACTAATTTGTTGATGAGTTTGGAAAAATAATAGTTGAATTGATTTTCAGACTGATTTGTTGATGGGTTTTAAAAAAATTAACTTGAATTGATTATGGAACAATATTAGTGGTATTGTTATGGGATAATATGGAAGGGATCGCTGGCGAAGAAGAGAGAATTGGGGAGTGGTGGTGGTGGTTGTCGTCGTGGAAGCCAAAACACTCTTGGTCATTCATTTTTTTTATAATTATATCTAACCGTTATAATTTGTTTCCCACGATGAAAAACATGTTTCACTTTTTACCATAGAACCTGTTAAAACAAAGCCTTTTAAATAAGTTAGCCAAACTCAGACATTAATATTTTTTAATAAAAAAAACTTGGACATTATATTTTTCATAGATTAGGTCAATTTAAACAAAGTATATTATTATTATTAGGTAAACATTACATGTAAAATATACAAGGCACAAAACCATCATTCACTTATAATGGCTGGACATTATCAAGGAGACGTACGACTGGAACATATATATCAAATTATCAATCTGAAGGAATATAAGAATGATGCCAATTTCTCTGGTCCCTTGATATTGTATACATTCATACAAGATTTATCCCTACTATTCTCTCGACACCGATTTGATTTGAGGCAGATTGAAACATGCCAGCATTCTATTCCTTTTATTGGGTGGAAGGATATGAATAAATCCCTGGGAATAAGTAATATGTAAAAAAGTGTGACGCATATAAGAGGGTGTGTATCGATTAGTTGAAGCTAATTATATACTACTATTCATATGAGAGGGTGTGTATCAATTTTGATGTTAAAGTTGACTGCCACAAATCTCTAACCACTTGGTAGAGAGCAAATTAAGGTCTCTCCACCGTGTATCCAAATTGGATACACGTGTTTCAGTGTTTGGATAATCCAATAATGAGGAATCGTGTCTGTTGTTTATAATCTGTATTAATTTTTGCCACAATTTGTTTTGGGAGATAATTGCATAATTAAATCTGAGTCACATATGTACATCTGATATTAAGATATATGTATAGTAATGTTACTATTTACCAATAGAGAGAACGTGGTTATTTTTTGCTTTATGCCTACCCCTACCTATTAGTATTTGTGATAGTGCTGCACAATATTATATATGGTGGATTCCACCAACCTAAACCTAATTGCTTGTTGGAATCCAAACACGAACCCACCAACTTTAATTCCTTGGCGCGCCTGTACGCATTTTTATGCTCCATCCGTAATCATTACTTAAATAAGTATAATTAACACTTTTTCAGCTTGTAATCTATATCCACGTGAAACAAACACTTGTGGAAAATCCATATAGAGAGAGAATAAAATAAAACCATGACTATTATAAATATTTTTTTTTTGACAGAACTATTATCATTATATATATATATATTAATCTATTATAGTTACCATTATTATAATTATTAATTATAACTTAGATGATCCACTAGTTCTTCACAAAATGAAAACTCCCCATGTCAATAATCAACTAATTAACTTTTTGAAAATATTATTTAATTTTAGATATTTTGTGTTTCACTTTTTCGAATGCAAGAATATATTGATTGACATTTAGTATATAAAATACATAATTATATTAGATTGAATACAAAGGTATGCCATCCTCAAGTTGTGCTCTTTGTATATATATATATATATATAATATATAGATATTATTCGTGTCGTAAGGTTTTAATTATAAAGATAATCTTTAATAAAAAAAAAGTAAGATGTAAATGGAATAAATTCACTCACAATATAATTACAGCAAAAAGAAAACACTAGTTGCTGAACCTAGCTCATATAAGAGAGAGAGAGAGAGACGCACTCTATATATTGCACTTAATTTCGTAGGTGTATCTTATTTTTGTCGATTGAGAGAAAAAGAGAGGCTTCTTTATGACCGGTTTGATCTTTTTTTTCAGAGCTATGTTGTGGTACAGAGGTTAATAAATACGTATGTACCTAAGACATAAAAAAATCATGAAAGAGTTAGGGTAAAGTTTTCGAATTAATATAACATGATCGATAAGAACATAATAGGTTACTATATAGGTTTCGCTGTGTGAAAATGACAACGTAACAAAACCCCACGTCGTCATATGATCATACAAACATGATAAGAAAATTTAGATGTATTTAGAAACTTGTTCTCCATCATCTCAAAACATACAGATCGATCAGATCTGGCTAAGTTTCCCAGTAACTATTTCCAGATTGTTTTTTTGATTGAGAATGGTACCAAATTGTTGTTTGTAATATCCGTTATCCGCTTTCCTTTATATGCATATAATGAACCACAAGGTAGCAATTTATATCCATTAATTAATGGCAAGATGCCGCACGCGTTGAGATTTTTGAGAGGTTACTCAACATAATTTTAAAGGAAAATTAAAGTGACAGAAGAAATGATAGGAAGGGAAAGCTATACCTATGTAAATTCAATTCTTTTTAATAGAAAATTTCCCTTGGAAAAGGTTTGGTAGGAAAGAAATTTTTTGTTAAAAAGAAATTTAAACAATTTTTGTCACTATATAATATAGGATTGTTGTTTTTGTCCTCTTTTTTTATTGTTATATTTTTTATTTTGTTTTAGTCTTTAATTTTACTCCACCAATCCTAATAAAATTGTAACTTTTTAATATAGAGTTTTATACTAAAACGTTTTCATATCAATCCATGTTATTTAAGAAATATATACTAGACTTGTGTTTTTAATATATGTTTGTTGTGATAAAAAAAAATATAGGAAGTAAAACAAAAAAAAATTAAGAGGTTAAAATGAAAAAAATCTTAATTATATTATAGGGACTGGAAATTTATTTAAGAAAAAAATTAAAGAAGAAAAATTTGTTCAAAAGGTAATATTGCATAAAACATTACTGCAACGGGTTAGAAAATAACTTCAATCACAAATATAACGGTTAAAAATATGCCTAAATATCTGCAGTTTGAAAATGACTATTTTAGTTTTTAGAAATTAATTTGTTAATCGTGTTTCATTTTTTTAGATGTTGTTCAAATAAAGATAGACATATTAATATTATATCACTTATTATCAATTTGTTTTTAAGATTAATTAGGGTATTTATTCTGTCAAAAAGATTAGGGTATTGTTAATTTTCAATTGTCTGTTATACTTAAGATCTATATATAGAGCCTATAAACTAGAAGTAAAAATAATTAAATAATTCTCTAAATAATACATTTCCTCTTCTTTTAGAATTATTTTCTGAAAAAAAAAACAATAAAAAACCCTTCAATGAATTATGTTATTTGTGGTCAGAAAACATTCATGATATTTTGGACACATAAAGAAACAATAATTGGTCATGAAGCTTTCATATCAACTTGTTTTATTGTATTTCTTTCGTAGTATCTAGCATTTTTGCTTTGACATAATCCCAAAAATGTCAATTGAGAGAGAAAGAAAAAAGTAGACACAAGTTGATGTGAAGATCGAGGAGGTATTCCATACGCAAATGGCATTATACCTTGGCACATGATGAGTGGATAATTTTTTCCTTTGGTAGGAGCCATTACATAATCATCAACTGTAATTTGTTGTTGTAATTGAAATCCAAGAAGGCCAGCAATTAGTTAGATCTCATCCTCTCAATTAATATATATGCATTCTTTGATTCATTATTATTTAAAATAATAAGAATTGAGTATGACCCATCTGACGTTGAAACATGTATCAGACCCATCCACTATCATTTTTACGGTATCTCCTGAATGACTCCCCACGTCACTCGCACTAACTTTTCAACGATACATAACAAATATGGATTTCTCCTATTAGCTTCATAGTTGGTCATGACTCGTTATATCAACCTTCTCATAGGAACACAATAATTGTGAAATAATGTGTAAACTCTTAAACCACAGAATGGCCGTATCAAATTAGATGCTGAAATATCTAACCGATAGTATTGGTGATTGTGAGAGAGATGTATATATGTTCAATTCAAATAAGATATGGCACATTAATGATTAAGGATTATGACATGTACATTAGTACATATATGTGTGGATAGACATGAGTAACTTTTTTTTTTTTTACTTTGGGTGAAATGCATATAATAGTATTAAGGTTATCTCCACTTTGTAACCATATAGGTGAAAGCCCTAACGTGGTGATTTTTCACACTTACATGTTTCTAAATGTTGTGCACATATATAGGATCCATTCTTACGTAGCACCCGTAGGAACATAAATCATTGATTTGCATGCGTCATGACTAAGCACTCCTTTTTCATTTGGTTGCCTTGGAAATCAAATATCCCCACTCCCATAAACAAACACAAAATAATATAATATATATATATATATGTATATGTATATTATTCAAGTAATTATACTCGGAATATGTTTCTTTAATTTCTTCTTAATGGATAAGGGAATCTGTGGGAATGAAAATTGTAGTGAGAGAATTAGTGCCATGTGGTACTGTGAATACCGGGGCCTCTTTAATTTTTTTGGCTTTTGGGGCCTATAAGAAGGCCATTGCTCATTTTAAAGTATGTCCTCCATAAACACACACAAGTCAGAACCAAATAGCTCATTAGTGAGTTTGTGAGTTCGTGAGTGTGTGCTTTCTTTGTGTGTTGCAAGGTTACAAAATGGAGGATAAAAATGAATCATCTAATGCATTGGGCAAGGTGTTCCACAAGGTGAAGCCCTACCTTGCTATGATGTCCCTTCAGTTTGGCTACTCCGGAATGTACATCATCACCATGGTTTCTTTCAAGCATGGCATGAGCCACTGGGTACTTTCCGTGTACCGTCATATAGTTGCCACTCTCATCATGGCCCCTTTTGCATTTGTCCTTGAAAGGTGTCTCTCTACTCCTCAAATCTTTTTTTTAATTTTTTTTTTGCACATGTTTAAAAACACGATGAGAATGAAAGAATCATACTTAAGATGCTAAAGTTATAATTGTTATTTTCTAAATATCATACCTTAAACATTTAAAATCACCTCTAAAACGTGAAACTAAACACCGTATCTAGTTGTATTTGAATTCACGTTATAACAAATTGAACGTGCTTTAGATAGTGAGATTGGCCTAAAACAAGCACACATTTTGTCATGTAAACATTGTCTATTTTCTCATTTGATTAATATCATGCACAAAATTTTCACATTCATCCCCGTTCTAGCACACAACTTACACGTACACAATGTAAAGCTTTTCGTGTTTTATGCCTTTTATATCCATTTTAAACCTTTTTTCTTCATTAACTTGAGACAATAAGTGTGCGTTTTGATGCTTCTTTTCTTACAGAAAAATACGGCCAAAGATGACTCTCCCGGTGTTCCTGAGGCTTGCGGTTCTCGGTTTCCTTGAGTAAGGCTCTTCAATTCTCTCCGCACGTATGAAAATATTCGAAGTACTAAATAGTACATTTTGTTTGTTTCTTCTAAGTTCTAAGTCCCTTCATGGGCCCATGTGAAAAATATTTCAAGTACATATGCATGCATGCTTTTCTAGCTATGCTTATGATACCTATACGGCTATACCCTTATTCTTTATACAAAAATTCTAGTATTAATTATTAATAAACACTAACCATTACCTATTAAAGACACTAGCTTGTAGCTATATTCTTCCTTGTTAGGAAATCCTAGGCATGGCAACGAAACCCGAGCCCGTGGGTACCCGTCAAAACCCGTCCCGATTTTAACGGGGAAAAACCGAATTTGTTATTGATAATACCCGCTCCGCCCCCGCCCCGCGACAAAAATTCGGGGACGGGGGCGGGTTTGGTATTGATGATACTCACCCCGCCCCCGCCCCCGCCATAATTAAATTACAAATTTACCCTTATATATAAGAATAAAATCCCGAAACCCTAACTCTCCCCCTCATTTCTCATTTTCGACGACGCTGAACCTTGGCCAACGATTTTCTAAATTAATTCCATTTTGGAAGCTTTGTTGTTGCAATGGACCTCTACTCTTTGTTGAGTTTTATTTTAATTTTGGAACAATATATATTTAAATGATATTATATTTTGGGAGAAATTAAATATGTAGGTCCATAATGATTTTAATTAAATTGATTGATTTTGTTTAATAATTTTTAAATTATGATCTCATATTCTGAATGTGGGTTTGTTATTAATTTTTTTGTTACCTAGTCAACTTTCTTTTCGTTTTTTCAAAA
>PYAF01002085.1:268263-285083 GCA_007407185.1 Glycine tomentella
TGTAGGTCCATAATGATTTTAATTAAATTGATTGATTTTGTTTAATAATTTTTAAATTATGATCTCATATTCTGAATGTGGGTTTGTTATTAATTTTTTTGTTACCTAGTCAACTTTCTTTTCGTTTTTTCAAAAGAAAAACCACATTATTTTTTATTTTTATTTTTTTAATTAATAGTAGGGGTGGGGCGGGGGCGGGGCGGGGAAAATCCGACCCCGGTGGGGACGGGGATGGGTCTGAATTTTAAAACCCGACGGGGAATGGGGGCGGGGACGGGGGTGGATTTTAAAGGCGGGGGCGGGGACGGGAAATACAATACCCGCACCCGCCCCGCCCCATTGCCATGTCTACCGAAATCCTACCTTTGAGAGAAGAAATGATGAGACTACCGCATGTGTATGATTTCAACCAATTTCCATATAACAACATGCTTTTTCAGTTAACAAGAAATAATTAATACTAGTAGTAACATTTAATTTCCATATAATCATTTCTCCACACATGATGATTGTATTTATCTTTAATTTAGCCTCTGGCTTCTTAATTGGTTTTGTTGTGTCATGTGTGTTTTATTGAAAACGAAATCGTTAATTAAAGAAATTAATTGAGGAATATTAATTGCATAATCCAAAATATCAGACATTAGAAATGCGACAACTCAACAATGGTGCTTCATCATATGGGCCCATCATTTCTAGTGGACACATCATACCAAGGAAGCCATCCACCACAAAAATGACAAATATAATATAAAATTCTTTACGAGACTCATTTAACGAGAATTTAAACATTTAACACATTTTATTTATAAAAGCTTTTTTTTTTGTTAAGCTTTCCATGACCATATGATTTTAATTTTGACTATTTTTTTCTTCATTTTTCTTTTCTAATAAGAGTTGAATTTCAAGTAGATGTCTATCTCTAAAGCTTAAGCAATTAAAATAGTTTAATCATGATTATTTCCTTTTATTGTTTTAATTAATTATGCAATGGAAGGGATAACAAGTCGGTGGTGGCCAAACTTAATGCCCCTGCTGTTACGTTCAACCAAAGATGAGAAAAAAAAAACTGAAAGTTCAGGATGATGGAAAGCATCAAAGACATATATATATATATATATATATATATATATATATATATATATATATATATACATCACCAATATCATAACATGAGGCAGATAGAAACTGTCTGATAAATTTGGCTTAAAAAACAAAGTAATAAAATAAATAAAAACTTAGAGTGAATACGGCAGATAGAGACATCTCTTTTTGGACAAAGAATCTACCATCTAGTCTAAGTACGAAATAGGAGCATCTTTTGTACTTTGAGATATGACTTTATTCATGAATTTGGTTATGATTTGAATTAAATTCTAATCCTACAATTAATATGGTAAGTTACGGATTACAAATTACTTAGTTTTTCTTTCTTACTTTTGTTTTGTTTTCTTTTTTCTTTAAAGAATTTGTGATCTGATAATTTTGTTTGTGATGGAAACAGGCCAGTGCTTGATCAAAACTTGTACAACATGGGAATGAAGAACACCTCAACAACGTTTGCATCGGCCACCGTTAATGTCATGCCAGCCATTACTTTTATAATGGCACTCATTTGCAGGTAAACTTTTCACCACAATAATATTAGCGACAGTTTGTGCGCTTACGCAAAAGAAAAAGGCTACCTAGTTGCATTCCTATAGCTAAAATCCAAGTACAATAATTTGAGGATTTTCTCATTTTAGTACTCTTTGCATGCAGTACTTATTCTTGATAGCTATCACCCTTGATTTAACAACTTTTTGCCCTCATTCTAATCTCTTTATTAAAACAGAAAAATAACATTTTAAGAGAGAAAATGTTTTTTTTTAGGATCAAGTATAGATTTTCTCCCTAAAAATATTACGAATTTTTATTTTATTTTATTATTAAAATTTATTTTAAGTTTTACAATTTAACAAATTTAAAACACATGTTTTTTAATCTCTAACGAGTATGTAATAAGAGACTAAAATCACATTAAAATTTAATAAATATAAGGACTAAATTAAGATAAATAAATCTTTATATATTGAGTCTAAAGCTAAAATTCATAATGTTTTGAGTGACAAAAATGTATTTATTATAATTTTTTATAATCGAGTCCATTTTAATTAGTGGAACAGCAAAGACTACAAACATCAATTGCAGGTGATTTCTTTCACTTTGCATCATACTACACTGATAGCTAGACATGACAATTCATGGTATATGGGACCACCCGTTGACAATAATTGCTACCACAAATAGGTGTCATATTCACATACTTTTAAAGAATATTCATAACATATTATCAATCAAGACTTTGGTGTAATGCAATCCAACGCTAATGTGTGTGGACGTTGCTCTAAGCAACAAAAGAAGAAGAAGAATTTCAAGGCATGAATCATGTCTAATCATATTATATTCTTGCAATGTGGCAACCAGGTTAGAGACAGTGAATTTGAGAAAAATACACAGCGTAGCCAAGGTAGTTGGAACAGCAGTAACAGTCTCAGGAGCTATGGTTATGACTTTGTACAAAGGCCCGGCTCTTCAGTTCATAAAGGGACAAGCAGCAACCCACCATGAAAGTGGCAACAGCACACAACCCTCTGAACAAAACTGGGTGCTTGGCACAGTAGAGCTCATTGCAAGTTGTGGTGGTTGGGCCAGCTTCTTTATCTTGCAAGTATAACACACTATCCCCTTCCACTTTTACACGTGCACATTCTTTTCTTTACATTGAATTATTTTAGAAAAAATAGTCTATATTATAATAGAAAAATAATTTTACATTTTTATTTAATTACAAATCATCTTATTTGTTAGTTTTTACAATAATTAACTTAAAACTCATATTAACTATTATTTTTGATTGATTGACAATATAAAATTATTTTACATTATCAATATATTATACTATTAGTAAATAATTTATAGTTTATACATAAAGAATTTTTTCACTGTTATTTAGTTATAATAACTATCTTCAAAATCAATCATACTTCTGATAGACTCACGGTTTAACTCTGTTTTTTACTCATAAAAATTAAATTATTGTTTTATTTTAATTATGTCCAAGATCCAAACAAAAATTTTAAAAAAGAAATGTTCATGTACTAATAATGTTACTGTGCTTTGTGGATTTTTTTTAGTCTTTCACTTTGAAGATGTACCCGGCAGAGCTCTCGGTCACAGCTTGGATTTGCTTTTTGGGCATTTTTGAGGGTGCAATTGCGACCCTTATATTTGAACGTGACATGAGCGTGTGGTCAATAGGCATGGACTCAAGGCTCCTTGCTTGTGTTTATTCTGTGAGCACCTTTTCATACTAATCTACAAACCCACCATTTGTTGTTTTTACCTTATACTTAGTAGTTATCCTCTCAATCCTTGAGACTAATTAATTAGTTTAATTAAACTAATATGGTGACTTGGTGGGTTAATTAATGGTTCAACTAATTAACACTCATTTATCAAGAAGATCTAATTTAATTGATTGAGAGTACGTGAATTGTTATAAATTTTGTACCTGTCTTTGATTTCTAAGTGTAAAAAAAATCTAATTAGCAGTCATTGTTCATAACTAGGGTGTGGTATGCTCTGGAATGGCATATTATGTACAAGGAGTTGTAACAAGAGAACGTGGACCTGTGTTTGTGACATCTTTCAGCCCTCTCTGTATGATTATCACTGCTGCATTGGGATCCATTGTCTTGGCCGAGCAAGTTTATATGGGAAGGTATGCAATGTTCAATTAACTGTGTAGTCCCTCTCTTAATCAATATAGCCAAATTAAATTAAATGTGCCAATTTGCTGTGTGTTTTAAATTTACAGTGTAATTGGAGCTATTATCATTGTGAGTGGACTTTATACCGTGGTATGGGGAAAAAGCAAAGACAAACTGAACAACAAAACCAACGAAGGAAAGAGTGAGGGCCACGAATTGCCAATTAAGGACGGTACAAAATCAGGATCAGACATTTTTGACAGTATTGAGATCAATGTTCCTTCTGGGGCAGGAAAAAATGTGCTTCCATAAAGACTAGCATATGCATAACCGATTTTCCTACTAATTAAAATGATATGAAGAGAGATTTTGTGCAATCTTTCCACATACCTGCCATAGTGGCTACGTTTTGTTATGTACCTTTCTTGTTTTCCTTTGACCTTTTATGGGTTTTTTTTTTCTTTTTGTTACTAAGGAGGCCTAGGCCCAAAAATCCTTTATATGTTGCTGAAGCTTGAGTATGAGTAAAATAACGCATTAATGCTTGTCTCTATTTTTGTCCTTTCGGTACTCTCTCTCGACTTCCCTCTTTTTTGTGTATTTTTTTTCATACGCATTTTCTTTGTCACATGTTACTTTGTAGTTTCTTTTTCACATTTTAAAAAAAAAATTATTAGACAATTTAGTGTCTCTTTAACCAATCTAATTAGAGCAAGTGAAACGGGGAATTCTTGCATAGTATATTTCAGAAATGAGAGTCGGTGCTTATTGGTGAGATAACATTAGAGAATCGCCAAGTGACTATAGTTTAGTGAACTATGAGAGAAGATAGAGAGAGGGGGAGGGAGGGAGTGAAACACGCGCGGGTCTAGGGACAAGGTGGGGTTAACAACATATTTCTTCTCTAAATTTCCTGATAACTACTTGGAAATTGATCTGTGGAAGATCTTCATCAGATAGGGAAAAGTGTGGGAAATTTTTCTGGCTAAAAGGAGAGATAAGTGGTGAAACAGATATGGGTTTGTGAGATTTAATGGGGTCCAGAATGAAAAATATTTGGAGAAACAAACTAGATTGAATACGAATTGGTAACATTAAAATACTAGATTGAATACGAATTGGTAACATTAAAATGAATGTTAATGTGTCTAAGGCACAGGCAATAGTGACAGACTCAAGAAAATTTATTTATGTTTACACATTTAGTGGCGGGAGTTTGGAAATAGCGCCCCCGAAATTATTTTTTTTGTAAAAAATATTTAAGTCAACGTTTTATGTACAAGGTTATAAACACATTCAAAATGTAGTTGCTTTTGTAACAAGATACATATAATAGTTTGACACAAGTTCCATTTTTAATTAAAAAATGAGCAAGAAGGAGTACAAAAAGCAAAAAGGGCAGTACATGAAGCAAATTGGTATCTGGATCTTGGCCCAAGTAAACGTAAATCTTATGTTGCGCCTCTTCTTCTCCATTTTGCTCCTCTTCTTATCCATTTCCGCTTCCTACGGCATTGCAGTTGCGCCTCATATTCTCCATCTCTGCGCACCAAGCTTCGCTGGAGTCCATGGGGAAGTGCGATGTCGGGTGATTTTTATGCCTGCACTTACGGACATTTGCCCCAATGTGGGTCCGCTAATGCGCACAGGTAAACCAACAATATGTGGGAGAATATGGGGGAGCAAAGAGGAAGAAAGATGAGGACAGAGGCAGACAGGTTGGGAGATCTGAGCATTAATGGACTAAAAGAGTGGCCCAAGGGTGATGAGATGAAGACACCTATGCAAAGGTGGTAGTGAGAAACAACAATAACAAGGATGGAAGGTGGCAAGTCAAACTAAGAAACGTGCATTTTAACAAGAATGATATGTGGAGAGGGAAGGATGTTGTGGTGATAGAGACCAACAAGGAGTGGTTGGAGCAGTGTTGGGTTGCAAGGCTTAGGGACTTAACGTTGCTTGAAAGGCTCCAAGATGTTTTCATATCAGATTCTGCTGGGAATGTAAAACTGAAGTATGTGGGGGATGATATTGGGATTATGGAAGGAATTTCAGATGAGAGAATCGTGGGATGATATTAGGATTAATGAGGAAGACAGTCTGCTTAGTATATTTCATAGTGTTCATAAGTGGAATGATGAAGTGTATTCTAGAAATAGATTAGCATGGGTCTAGTGTTCGGGGATACCGCTAAAGGCATGGAACGAAGAATGCTTCTCAAAATTAGTATCGGAGTTTGGGAAGTTCATATTCGTTGATAGGGCCATTGCTAGCATGGAGAAGATTGATGTTGCAAGGGTGATGGTCTGATTGAACATTTTCGTAGATTCTTATTTTCTCATTCTAACTCAGTTTTGGTCTTAGGCAAATAATTGGGCTTAATTCATAATTGTTGCTTATTTTCAGATTTTGTACTTACTTGACCTATCTTCCTTGTGCAGGACCTATAGGATTATACAAAAATCCAAATGGAGTATATGAGTATTCCCTGAAAGCTAAGGAAAATAGCTACAATTTTGTCAGAGATAAGCGTAGACCAATTCTACCGTTTTGAGGGTCAAATTAGGCTTGAAAGTCAGAACCTCTACACTTGAGTTTTGGGCTACAAGTTTGAATTTTGATTAATGTAATTAACATAATTAGTTAGTTTAGATGGCCTAATCAGAGCCCATCCCTTAATTTTGTTCAATAACTATATATTAGTGTAGTTAGGAGTTATTTGAGGACATACACACACAGATACGAAAACAAAATTTCTAACTTCTTGTGCAAGTTTTCAGAATTAAAATCTTTCTCTCTTTTTCTCTCAATTGTTCTTTATTTTTCTTCTTCCTTTCATATCTATTCTTCTATTGTCTCACACAATTTTTGTGGCTCTTCCACTAATGATGATCATGGAACGTTAAACAATCGATCAATCCAAGGATCCAGTCTAAGTAAAGAGAATCTGAGTTCTAGTTTGGTATTTTAATTTCTATGTGAATGTTCGTCTTTTTCTTCAATCCTTTTTTCTATTTTCATGATTATGAGTAAGTTTAGGATTGAAAACTAATTAGGTTATAGATTTATTTCCTAATTTTGAATTTTAATCTTAGATTGTTTGGATGATATTTCAATATGGTTTGTGATTTCAATTGATTTAAGAGTTAATTCGATTGAACTACTTCTAATGATATTGAATGAACCTTCATAATATGATCATTATATGAGAACTATGATAATTTGCATTGCTTGGTTTGGTGAATTGGATTGATATTTTTGAATATGTTTTACAACATCTTTTATCAGTTTTGTTAGTATCTGCATTTTTTTTTTAATTCTTATTTGTGTTTCTACAATTTTTGTTCACTGTCTGCAAACTGTTTGATAAAATTCTCTTACTGTTTATAAGTGGATTAAATCAAGAACCAAATTGGACTGTATCTCTGAGACGACCTGGGTTAATCATGTGCTACAGAATTATCTTAGTTTTATTTGTTTTGTAGCTCGACATTCGTTGTCAAAATTAGTATCGGAGTTTAGGAAGTTCATATTCGTGGATAGGGCCATTGCTTGCAGGAAGAAGATTGATGTTGCAAGGGTGATGGTCCAGACAGCTAGGCCATCAACAATTATATTTTGTGACAAGGTGAGTGTAAATGGAACCATTTGTAATGTGAGAGTGGTGAAGGAGTCTCTACAACAGGTGGAGTCAAAATTAGTATCGGAGTTTGGGAAGTTCATATTCATGGATAGGGCCATTGCTAGCAAGGAGAAGACTGATGTTGCAACGATTATATTTTGTGACAAGGTGAGGATAAATGGAATCATTTGTAATGTGAGAGTGGTGGAGGAGACTCTACAACAGTTGGAGTCATGTAAGTGGTGGAGATGGAGTGATAATTATAGCCAAGCAGACTCACAGTTCAGCGACGAGGTGCGGGAAATTGAATCATCGTGTTTGGAGTTTGAGGGGGAAGGTGACGTTTGATGAGGGTTTTGGTGGCGGTGACGACGAAATTGTGGAAGGTCTAGAACGAAGCAGGGTGGAAATAATGGGATGTTCAAATTATGAACTGGTGGATATAAACAACAAGCAAATGCTTTTCATAGTAGTCATAGTACCAAAGGTGTTTACTCTAAATAATCATTTTATTGGAAAGAGTTACATTAGTTTAGAAGGTGTGGCAAGAAAATGGGAGGGAAGTGGTATTGGTAAATTTTTACCCATCATGTGAAGTGGGGGCTAAGAGGAGACTTTGGGACGAGTTAAAAATGCTTAAAGATAGGAGTGTTATAAGGGAATGGTGCTTGTTAGGAGACTTCAATAGTGTTCGTTATGCATCCAAGAGAGAAGGGGTGGAAGGCATAGAGGGGGTAGGGGTCAGTCTAGAGATTTTAATAAGTTTGTGGAAAAGGTGGAAGAGGTAGAAGTGTTGGATATTCCTATGAATGGAAGAAAATTCACCTGGTTTAGACCTAATGGAAAAGCAAGAAGTAGGATTGACCGCATTTTGGTGAAAAGGGAGTGGTTGAATTGTTGACTGGATGTAACACAATGTAATCTTGAGAGAAACATCTTGAACCATTGTCCAATTCTTGTCAAGAATCATTGTGTGGATTGAGGACTTAAGCCATTTAGAGTCCTTGTTTGTTGGCTACTGGACAAGTCAATTGAGAAGTATGTGAAAGAAACTTGGTTACAATTGAGAGTGGAAGGATGGGGAGCATATGTTCTAAAAGAAAAATTGAAGGGTCTAAAAAAAGGTCATAAAGTGTGGAATTTGGAGCACTTTGGTCTCTAGGATGTGAAAGAAAAAAGGGTGGTCAAAGAGTTAAATGAGTTAGAAAAACTAGAGGAAAGTGGGGGGCTTGATGAGGAAGGGAGATGTAAGAAGTTAGAGTTACAAGAGGAGTTTTGAAGGGTTGCTAGGTACAATGAGTCTTTAGTTAGACAAAAGGCTAGAGCAAAGTGGGTCATTGAAGGAGATAGAAACTCAAAAATATTTCACTCTTGCATTAATTGAAGAAGGAAGAAAAACATGCTAAAAGGGTTGAATGTGGAGGAAAGGTGGGTGGAGGAACCTGATAGAGTAAAGGTGGAAGAAAAATAGTTTTTTGAGGAAAAAAGCAAGGAGGAAGGAGACCTAAGTTGGATTGTACTGAGTTCAAGAAAACTTTCCCAAAATTTAATGACTTCCTTTTGACAAAGTTTAAAGAGAGTGAAGTAAAGGAGACAGTTTGGGAGTGTGAGAACTTAGAGAGTCCGAGACCGGAAGGTTTTAATTTCAATTTTATTAAAACTTTTTGGAGCTTACTCAAAGGAGATGTGTTGATTTCTAGAGGAATATCGTGAGCATGGAGTCTTGCCTAGAGGTAGCAATGCGTCATTTATTTCTCTTATTCCAAAAGTGGAGGTGCCACTTAACTTGGGGGAATTTAGACTAATATCATTAGTTGGGTGCATCTATAAGATATTGGCTAAAATCCTTTCAAGGAGGCTAAAAAAGGTGCTTGGTGATGTCATAGATCAAAGACAAAGTGCATTCTTGGGAAGAAGACATCTAATGCATAGTGCACTAGTAGTTAATGAAGTGGATGAACAAAGAAAAAATAAAAAAGTGTTCGGCGTTTAAAGTGGATTATGAGAAAGCATATGACTCAGTGAATTGGGAATTTTTGTTTTACATGTTAAAAAGATTGGGTTTCCAAGAAAAGTGGGTTGAATGGATAAAAGGGTGCTTGAAGAGTAGTAGTGTGTTGATTTTGGTGAATTGAAGTACAACTAGTGAGTTTGTGGTGTCATAAGGGTTGAGATTAGGTGATCCTTTAGCACCATTTCTTTTTAATATGGTGGTGGAAGGGTTGTGTTGAATGATGAGACAGGTCATCAAGAAGAATCTTTTTGAGAGTTATAAAGTGGGGGAAAAAAGGGTACAAGTGAATTTACTTCAATATGCGGATGATAACGTATTCTTGGGGGGAATCATCTTTTTCTAACATGGTGGTGATTAAAAGCATTTTAAGGTGCTTTGAATTAGTCTCCAAGTTGAAAGTTAATTTCCACAAGAGCAATTTTGGTGCAATTTGGGTGGAGGGTGACGTGGTAGAAAGGTATGCAAATTTTTTGAATTGTAAACTATTGAGATTACCTTTTGGTTATTTAGGTATTCCCATTGGCACAAACCCTATGTTAGTATCCACTTGGAAACTAGTTTTAGATAAGTTCTCAAAAAAGTTGTCCCTTTGGAAAAACAAAATCTGGTCCTTTAGGGAGAAGGCGTGTCTTATTCTTTTCGTTTTCGCTTCTTTATCTTTATTTTTCCTTTTTTCTTTAAATTTCCAAAAGTTGTGGGGCCAAAAATCATTAGTATCCAAAGTAGTTTTTTGTGGGGGGATGTGGAAGGGTGTGGACTAAGTGGGATAAACTTTATGAGCCTAAGAGTTGAGGTGGGCTACGGATAAAAAAATATTTTTGTTTTTAATGAGGGGTTACTTGCAAAATGGAGATGGGAACTTTTTAATGATAAGGGTTTTTTGTGAAGTGATGTTTTGAATTCAAAGTATGGAGAGTGGAGGGGTTTCCTACATGAGGAATGTCATGCATCCTCGTCTTGGTGGTGGAGAGATCTTAGAAAGGTGTGTGTGTGGGGGGGGGGGGTAGTAGTGAGACAAAGTGGTTTGACAAGTTCATGAGTGAAAAGTAGGGAATGGAGAAATTATACGACTTTGGCATGATACTTGGATTGAGGAACAACTTTTAGGAGTTCCCTTTCCTAGGTTGTACCTTAATTCTTAACCAAAGAATGACGTTATTGCAAATATGGGACATTGGGAGAAGGAGTTTGGTGTTGGAACATGTTGTGGCATAGAAAGTGGTTTGAATGGGAGAGGGAGAGTGTGGACACATTTAACGGTGTGGTCCAGCACCTTTGTCCAAATAAGGAGGGGAGGGATGCATGGTTGTGGTTACAAGTAAAAATTGGGGTGTACACTGTGAAGTCGGCATATGAAGCAGTCAACTATGAGTTGTTGGGGGACCATAGAGAGGAAACTCTTACCCAAATGTGGAAAATTAATGTACCACCAAAAGTAAGTTTTTTCTTATGGAGGGCAATGGAAAATAAATTGTCAACGGATCAAAATCAGAGTAAAAGGAACATACATGTGCAAATCTGGGATTTTCAATGCCCATTGTGTGGTGAAATGGAAGAAACTTCAAACCATGCTTTATTGACTTGCGAACAGGTAGTGAACGTGTGGAATTTTTTTGTTAATGGGATGAATTTGCTCTCGGTGCTACTAGACAAAATACAGAGGCACTTTACACAACACAATATAATTCATGGGAAGACCACTTCAAACGAGAGACAGAAATATTTATGGTGTTCAGTGGCATGAGTTTTATGGAATAATAGAAAGAAAAGGATTTTCCTTGGTAAAATAAATAAACAGGAGGAGACATAACATGAGGTGTTATTCATTGTTGGTCATGGCTTAAAGCTTATCAACCAGCTTTTGAATATTCCTTTTTCTCAGTGGATAGTATATCTACTTGCATACCTTATGGGGTGAATGGTGGGTTTGAACAAATTCATTAATGGTGTTGGAGTGATCAATGCGTGAGGGGTTGGAAATATTGGCCAATGGTGTGAGCGCTGTAATAGGGGATGCAAGCCATCTAGAATGCATTGAAAGGTAGTTGACAAATTAAATGATAATGTTTTTGGTGAGGCACCAATGGGGGGAGTGACATTTATAGAGGAAGGGGGGCTAAATAAAGGCATAACAGAAATAGAAGACTAAGTAAGTAATGACATATTCTAGAATGTTTTGGCAGGAGAAAATTTGTAACAATGGAAATATCATTCTTCATATGGGCGTTATTGAATTTTGCATGGATATTATGCTAAATATGATGTAACTGGTTCAATATGAGGTATAGGATAATTAAAACAATACTTTTGTAATTTTGTGTTGGGTATCTCTTATACCCTTTCTATTAATATCTTTTATCTTTGTTGATTAAAAAACATTAGAGAAGTAATGTATCCAGCTAAAACAAACACTTGATTCATAATATAGGAATCGCTCCCTATATCTAAAATGGTAGGCCAACTAGCTACTATTTCCACTAAAAAATGATAGTTTAAAAAGTAACAATTAACCTTGGTAAAAAGAAAGAAAAATATTCTTCTTTGAGTATAATAAAAAAGGAAAGTGTTCAATTGGAACATGAAAACGTGACAAAATTGGTCCTAGTTACTCTTCGGAACGGAATAGAAGAAGGGGAGAGATTCTCGAACCGAACTAGAAAATGGATCCAATGACTTCACAAGAATTGAACGAGGAGCCATATGAAGTGAAAACCTCATGTACGGTTCTGTAGAGTGGCAGTAAGGGTTGTTGATTCAAGAGGAAGTATGAAAGGATGGACAAGGAATCAAGCTTTGGAGTTTTGTGCTTTCAACATGCATCATGGCAAAGTGCCTTGGAAGCTTGAAGATCAATTGATTCATGTAAAATGGAAGATGCGTTATCTGATAATCCAATGTGCATATCATGCATAATCATTCATTTAGAATTGTTAGAATGAGGGCCAATTCAAAAGCATTTAACAAATAAGGCAAATTAAAATCAAGTTTTTGGAAAAATGAAGTTTTCCTGCTTTAATCGATTACAGATATGTTGGCATCGATTATTTTGTTCTTCGTGCCTTCTGGAAAACAAACCAAGAACAATGTAATCGATTACCTAGGCTAAAATTGAAAAATCATACTGTCTGTCTTAATCGATTACAGAAGTTTGAAATCGATTACATATCATGCCTATGGCTAACATGTTCTGCTGATTTAATCGATTACATATCGGTTTAATCGATTACATAGTACATTTGGAAATATTGGTCTGTCTGTCTTAATCGATTACCAAATTCCATAATCGATTACATAGTGCATTTAAAAAAACATGAGTGTCTAGTTTAATCGATTACATGACATAATAATCGATTACAATGTTCATAGCTCAAACCCAGAACATATCAAGAGCACTTTAATCGATTACATTCTTGATTTAATCAATTACAAATGCGAAATAATCGATTACAGGAGCGTGTTTAATCGATTATTTTCAGTTAGAAAGCTGTTATAAATAGAATCCTTTGCACTGTGATTTTAAGATTTGAGTAATTCGTATTCTGAGCAATCACAAACATTAATAGCTTTCTTTAGTGAGTTTTCTGAGCTTAAAAACATCTTGGCTTCACAAAAATTCATATGGGTTGTTAATTTGAAAAGTGAAGCATATTGAGTTTCAAAGAGTAAGGAAAGGGATGCTTTGATTTTGTTATTCTTTCTTTCAACCTGGTGAATCATACATATGCATCTTGTTCATTGGATTATCAGGTGAATCCGTTCCTTATTCTTTGTGGTTGTAAATCTGTTTTTGATTTCTGTAAAGATTGACTTATTATAAATGAGTTTCTTGCATGATGACTAGAGATAGTGTTTCTCTAGGGGTTGTTGAGTAGTGTTCTCAGTGGGGATTGGTTTCTAAGAATCTAATAGTGTTTTAGATTTCTGAACTTTATCTAGGGTTGATAAAGAGAGGCTTGTAATATCTTGTAAGAACATTAATTTACAATAGTGAAACTCCATTCTAGTGTTGAGTGGAAGAACTGGATGTAGCTTCATAGTGTTTGAAGTGAACCAGTATAAAATTGTGGCTGATCTTTATTCTAATCTCTTCATCTCTTTATTGCTTTGGTTTGTGAATCAAATTATTTGCACAGAAAGATTTCAATTGTCTATTGATATTCTTGACAGAGGAATTTGATTGAATAAAAGATTCTTGGTTTCAAAACATTTTTAAAGTGATAAAGATCCTTTGGAAACTCTGATTTGAAAATTTTTAATTACCAAGGTTCAACCAATTCACCCCCCCTTCTTGGTTGTATTGAAGTATTCCTATCATTTTCAAGGGTGACTTATATGTCAACTTTTCCATTATTACACCAAAAAAAAAGTAACAGTTTAACATGTAAGTGAGGAAAGAGCAAATATGAATAAAAAGGTAAAAAATTGTAACGTTATAAAATTTGACCATTTTAACATTTGCATGTATCATCCTAATCAATGTGTTTCTTATCAAACTTTCCAAGAGGTTAATCATCCCAATTGTCCCAAACCAAGTACATTTGTCCTTCAAATTCTTATGTGATGATTATAAAAAAATTAAAGGCATTCACACACCTATATTTTCAAGATTCCTTTCATTCTAATGTGTATTTGATTAATTCATGTGTTATTTTTGTTAGAAACCTTCCAAGAATTGCTCCTTGTTTATGTTTTATATATTTTTACATTGATGGTCACTTCCTACCCTTATCAAAGAAAATTCATACAAACTTTAATTAGTATTATATGATGATTGTGTAATATTAACTAACAAGGTTGAGGACTGTTGCCAAGATGATGTTGTAGTGATGCCCATCAATTATGTTGAAAGTGAAAGATTTGTTGGAAATTTCTACCTAATTAATGGAGTATTGCATTTCAGTTATATTTTTATTAAGATGTGTAAAGATGAGAGTTACAATAGTTTTTTCAAAATATAAGAGTTAGTTGTCTAGCACACGTGCACACACACACATACATACATAGGACATGATCAATTACTAATTCATTCCCTTGTGTGTTGATAATCACTTCCCACCTTGTCTACACTTGGGATGTCACATGTTCACCTACCATAGCCTAAATCATCCCTAAGCCACATCTTACTAGCAAAGCCCCTACTATGATACCACTTCTTTAACATTTGACTACTAATGAATGTCTTCCATTCAATAAGCATAAAATTATTTCTTATGATGACATTGGTTAGCTAACATCCAAGGATATATTTCTTATAAAGACATTGAAATCAAATTCAGTTATTAAATTCACCCAACAATGAGCTAAATTTGCCTACCAAAATTCATTAAAAAAACTCATCTAGTCTTTATCCAAATTTTGCTGAGTGAATTTGAGATTCACTCAATCAATGCTTCCATTCAATAAGTGAAAAATTATTTCCCTAGAAACTTGACAAACTTTTTTTTTCTATGCCTATTTTGCTCAACGAATCCATTAATCGCCCATTAAATTGTGATGCATAAAATGTCGCAATTTAGGTTTTGAGAACCTAAGATCCTCCCTAAGGTTCCCTAACCTTACCAAACACTTTTTAACATTTTTCAATGCAATTCCAACGCATAATGAATCATTTATACACATAATGACAATTCAATTACATGAATTACTATCAATAATACACAAATCCTCAAATCCTAATTTCAAGAAGCAATAAAAGGGGGAAAAACACCAAGCATAACCAAACACTCAAATTATCCGTTCAAAGCAATAAACAAAGTGTTTTAGGGGCGTTCACAACATGTTCAATAAAACTAAACACAATTATAATAAGTAAAATCATACATATATAACTAATTAATTTGGGATATAAAGTCAACCTCGCTACCCTCAACCATAATCATATCCATGAGTGAGATAACTCACTCCTCTTACTTTGAAAGATGCATTTCTACAATAAAGGTGCAAGCAACGACAACAACTTCTCACTCCTCAAGTTGCAACTTTAATGACACGAGTTCCAAAATGCAAAAAGAGTGAGCGTAAGAAAATACTGAATTTATAAGAAACCTAAAACAGTTCTAGAGATAAGTTGAGCCTATGGAGACTAAAGGCTCAACATGTGACTTAAGAAACCACTAGCTCATAAAAATCATTTATTTTCTAAAACCCCATTTTATCACTTTCAGACCCAAAAGCATATTCCCAAATTATTTATTTAATTGAAAATTACAAAAGGAATACTTAATGATCACTATTATATACTTAATGGAAAAGAAAAGTCAGACTGTTAAGTTACATGTATTCAATTCATTTAAATGTCCCTTTCATTAAAAGCCTTTATAGAGTCATTAATTATTTATGTTTCATTTTTTTATATCAATGACCACCATTCTTTACCATCTATCAATATTTGGGATGTTACATTTCTTTTTTAAAAGTCTTAAATAAATTTGTGATCCCTATAAAATAGAGATTTTTGGGTTTAGTCCTTTATATTTTTTCTTCATTTTCATCCTTGATTTTTTTTGTTTGATTTTGTTTCCTATTGTTAGATTGGGCCATTAAATCTAACAGAAAAATTATAGGGACCAAATCAAAATAACCACAAATTATAAGGACCAAAAATTAAGAGGAACAACAAGACCAACAAAAATTAAGAGGACAAAAAAAGCTTATATTATAGAGATTAAACAACTATTGAAGCCAATTTATAAAAATTAAATCTTTAAACATTGCAACTAAACGGAATAGTGGGGAGCAGAAATAATAAACCCATAATGAAATGCTCTAGTAATCAGCAAAAAAGTTATAAAAATTAAAGCAAACATACAACTTCATATGTTTTCAGAGAATAATAAATACATTCCAAAACTTTATTAAGGCTTTCGTGTATGTTGTGAGAAGGCTTTCAATGCTCTTTCTAATGTCTAGTGTTAAGGATAACTTGTCATGGACTCATGCCTCTCTTACCATATCCAATGACAAGTATCAATTGTGTTATGTGAGTCAAGCATGGAAACAACATGGAATTTCCTTCCATAGTTTAATCAAGCACTAGTTTTAGTAGCCGTGCAACGCACGTAAATGTAAAAAATTTATTGATTTATTGATTTATTGATTAGATAGTAATAAATAATTACAATAAATTAAAAAGTGTTAAAATAATTATAGAGAACATTTCTAAATAATTTAAATGCTGAAATAGTTTAATGTAAATTCTTCATCATATGAATTAAGTATTTTTTTTATTTGTTTCTTTTATGGAAATAATTTAATATAATTTATATTTTTTAAAAAAAACATTCAATAAATAAATTAATTCATAAGAGAGTGAGTAGGAAAAACATATTTATATTAAAATTATTATATTAGAGATATGTACTCCTCTATGAGGAGGACCATAGACTTGGTCTCTCCATGTTTTTTTATAAATAAAAAAACTAATATAAAGTTA
>PYAF01002085.1:285183-322470 GCA_007407185.1 Glycine tomentella
CCCACATTTATCTGTTAATTTGATTTCAGGTAAACTGTTTATCTTTGTAAATTAAGTATGTCCATTCCTTGATTTTATATAAAAAATATTTTTTTCCTTTTAAGAAAATCAACTTAGATGTGGATAATGCATAAAAAAAAGCATAATGGTTTACCTATTTTAATATTTTAAATTTTAAATATCATGTAAAAGATTAAATTAAATACTTAAGTTAAATTTTATTTTCTATTATTAATTAATTAAATATAGACTAATTACTACAACGGAATGCAATAGCTAATGATCCATCATAAAATCTTTTGTAGTTTCCGTGTTTTTCTTTATAAAAAAAAAAAAAAAGTTAGATAGAACAAACACGGAATCGTTATTGACCATTGCATGTATAAAACAAAACCCTAAAAGTAAACAAAAATCTGCATTATACTTATATTATATGTTTAAAATATCCAGAAAGTAAACAAAAATCTGTATTATACTTATATTATATGTTTAAACTATCCAGAAAGTAAACAAATATCCTGAATAGATACATGGAACATCTTCAAATAAAACCCAAAAGAAATAATAAGCCATAGCCTCAACCTTTGACAATCACACTGGCTCATAGCCAAATTAGTTGTAAAAAAAAACACTTAAAAAAAACACCCAGCCCACCTAATAGCCAAGGCACCGAGAAGAGAAAGCCTTTAGATAGAGGAGAAAAAGACAATAAAAGAAGTAAAAAAAGGCTGATCATTAGGGAGCTAACAGGTGTCTTTTAGAAGTTTTCTATATTTTTTTAGGGTAAACGAATTTTTATTTTCTAATTTATTATTTAAATTTGATTCAGTCATCAAGTTATTTTTAGATTTAATTTGATTTTCTAATTTGATTTTCAAACTGATTCAATTTATTTATTTTACCAAAATTAAATTAAAATTATTAAGAAATATATATTTTGTAATGATTTAAAATTACTTAGTAACAATTTTAAATCGTCATAAATTATAATCCAATTTTATCGTTTTTAAAAATTAGATGATTAAATTGAAAAAAAAATAAAAATTAATTTGACTTATTTTTTATGGATTACCTACCTCACTATTTTCGGTTTTGAATAATTTATTTGCTTTACTTCTCACCTACATATTTATTTTTCAAATTAAATAATAATTTTCTCTTTGAATCCTCCTTGCTCATGTCATCATATCCTCAGGGCATGACATCCCGCCACTGCTTCAGCTTTTTGTCATTATTTTGGTGGTCGTTGTCAAATGTCACAATTGTTTTATGATGCGCAGAAATTGAAAATAGATATATATTCTTTTAAAATAAGTCATAATATATTCATCCAATTAAATTATACATTTTTTTTAATAGAATGGTGCAATTTTACCAATTCGTTTTAGTTTTTTTTTTAATTTAAATCAAATGAGTAAATATTAGCCGTTAAAACAATTTAAATGTAAGTGTCATTTTAAGATTTAAAGAATTGGATATCTCCATTTCCATTTGAAATTGAGAAGATCTCGACGCCTGTTAACACCACTATACCCCTGCTACTACCGACAACAATAACGTTTGAATGATGTGTGTATTCTTATCATGATTCAAGATACTTTAATAAGAGACCTTAATTGTTCCCCGTCATCCCCATATATAATGGTCTATGTTCGCATCACATCTGCTACCAACTGCCCCTCATTTTACACATGACCTCCCACAAAAAGTTAGCATAGATGAAAACATTTACCAACGATAATGGTAGACTCAGCAATATCATAATTGGTAAACATCTTATAAGCAAGTACCATTCTACCATGATTTTTGTAAGGGTATCTGGCTGCTAAAATTTAGAGTAAATAAAATGTTGAGTTTTTATTAATTTGTATTTTTCAGAAATTGATTAAAAAATTTTATATTTATTATAAAATAATAAAAAATATGAAAAAGTCCTAACAATATTATTTTAAGTATTTTAATTATTCAGTATTCTAATAACATCCATTAACATTTATCATAAAAAGAAATGCAAAGTAAACACACGAATGATGGGTTGACACGGGACAGTGTGGCATAAAAACTCAACAATTTTTGTCATGGTGGCCGGCACCAACTTTTTGTGTGTAGTGAATTTGGAAGAAATTAAGGCCACACTACTCTCTCCTAGAATCATGGCTTAGACATTTGTAATGTCTTGCGCAATTTTACAGATTGAAACAAATAATTCAATCAACAATTATAATGCTATTACTTGAGAGTTTGACAACTACTTGAGATTAGTTATATATCTCTAACATTAAGTAATATTATTATTTTCTAAATGTACACAATAATATTGTTATACTAGCTAGGCCTTATACGTTCGTTATCAAATTTGTGTTAATTATATAAAAGAAAAAGTCGTGTGTTTTATATGTGACTTATTTTATTTGGGAAGAATTTTTTTTATTCTTGTGTGATCGTAGTAAGGGTTGTTGTAAGACTGCAAAAGTGGTCGACAACACTTGAGCGTGGTGGGTTGTTGCAACAGTTGTGCTAATAGAGGAGTTGCAAAGAGAAAGACAAGGTTAGGTTGCAAAATTATGAACACAATAATAGTATTTTTTTTTTTTTACGTTAATAATAGTATTGTTCATCCATGGTCTCAAACTTTTTTTTATGAACACTTGTGATATTCATCTTGGAAACTTGACATAATCATGTCACTGATTAACTCAGGGTGCCAAAAGGCTTTTGGGTTCCAACAACAGAAAATGTGTTGAGTGCATAATTCATGATAAACATTTATTAATGTTATATGTTTTTTTTTTACTGAATAGTATATGGTTCATTAATCTACTTTTATAAAATATAATTTAATAACAATTAAAGTTTAATTTCACTCGATTTCAATCTAAAATTACACAGTTGCTATTTACACTCTTCATATTTTCCAATACAGTCCCCTTTTGAATATTTTTTTAACTACCCCAATAAAAACACTCCCCTCATCCTTTTCTCGAAAAAAAGCACTCCCCTCTTGTATAACCCAATTCCAGAAAACACTCCCTCATGCTAATCCACCTTTATCATCCAAACTCGCTTTCGAAATTTCATGTTGTTAATGAAAATTCCATGTCGCATAGTCACACATCGTGGAAGATCTTCTACAGAAGCAATCAGACACAAAATCAAGTTTTACCAACCTTTATGTCTGCAAAAAAAAAAAAGGTCAAATTTGAATTGAGCAAAACCCTGATTCATTTCTAGGTCCAACGAAACCCCTTTCAGCATGTGCCTCCTCTACTACATATTCACTTTGTTGTCAGCAGAACTGGTAATTAGGTGCCACTCGAACCCCACCACTATTGCATTCACGATGTTGTCGTGAGCTTCAATCGACTCCAACCAATTGAAATCTCAAAAATAGTGATAATGGATTTCATGGCTTCACAATACATAAATTCCCATTCACTTGTTCCTTTCCACACCACAATTATCCCGCAACACATTAAATCAACCACAATCCAACCATATAGACAAATTAATGAGAACAATAAATAAAGAACCCTTCACTCAATGTCAAGCATGAATTGGAGGAAGGAGAACTGACAGGGGGAGTGCGATGAAATTACACGAGAGAGGGGTAAGGTTATTTTTAATAATTGTATGTAAAAAAGTATTAGAAGAAGAGGAGTACATTTAGTAAACATGATGATTGTAAATAGCAAAATCCGAATTCTTCTCTACCATCTGGCCCAAGGATGCAAGACAAAATTCTAATACACTCAACATAAATAGTGCAATAACCATATTGTCCAACTTACAATCCGTAAGGTTCATACGGATTCATAATCCATAAGAAAATTACAAATCTGTAAGAATCTTACGGCAGGTGTCGAACCTGCAACCGAGCTAATAGGTCATTTATGTTAAAAATGAATTAATGTCGTTATATATAACATTAAAATTTCTAATGCATATTTATTACACATAAATTTACATAATAAGTTTTATAAGAATTAATTTTTATCTAATAATATATTTTTTATCTAATAATGCATATTTTATAATAATAAATTTTAAATAAAAATCATGGTTTAATTAAAAATCATAGATTTGAATAAAAAATATTAGGTTCATATACATTAGAAATTTAATGTTATAAAATCATAGGTTCATATACTTTAGAAATTTATATATGTAAAAAAAATACATTATTAGATAAAAAATAATTGTTATAAAACTTATTATGTAAATTTATATGTGTATTAAATATGGATTAAAATTTTAATGTCATATATAGCGACATTAATTAACTTTTAATATAAATGACCTATTAGCTTAGTTGGTTAAAGTATTGTACTTGTAACCAAAAGGTTGCAAAATCAACACCTGCTTGTGTCATTATTTCAAAAATCATTTTAAAAAAATTTAACCCATATGGATTGTTACACCTTAAGTTCTTTTTCAAAAATATTATGTTAAAATTCATTAAATAATAAATTTGTGCGAAATACGCATTATTAAATTTAACCTTTTTATAAATTAATTAGATTAGAATAAAATAAATAAATGCATTATTCGAAAATAATTAACATATACATTCGCTTTACCAAAAGAAATGCATAATCATACATACTAAGCCTCAATGGTCCTTAAGATACATAAAAGTGTGCTAAAATAATTACAATTATTTTGTCAAAAGATAGAGTATTCACTGTCCCACAAAATAATATACAATACCGTCAAGAGTAATAATACATTAAAATATCACGACACTGAGTTTAGAAATCTTCCTACCTTAAATATACATCAAAAAGGGGAAAAACAATCCTACAACCAGAGCAATCACTACCCAAGACCCAATGCTACCTAGGGCAAAATCATATCCTCAGAAAGGTCGCTTTCACCTTCCACGGAATAGCATTCCTCATCGGACGAAACCATCTCTTCCTCAGATATCTCTTCATCGTAGCCCCTTCAGTAGAAAGCGGTCTTAGATGGCATGAGATCCTCATCGTCGACGAAATTTCTTGTATCCTCCAAGACCTTAACGGACGTATCCCGAAGGTAGATCTAGTGGTTGCAATGGGTTGTTCGGCCGCTCAAATTCAAAGTAAACATGGTAGGAAATAAATGGTTAATATCATATTGAAGGGTACACTCAAACAGGAAAAGGTATGTAGCATGTGCCTCTAAGGTGATCAGTTGCATCTAGGGCTTATCTAATAGCAAAACATAGCGTCGGATGCCTCCAAAATACGCCTGGAGGCACACCTCTTCCTCCACCATGTAGTTGTAGAAGAATCTACTAATCCATGTGAGCACCCTCCTTGGATGCTCCATGACCTCCTCTTGAAATTAGTGGTCACAAGGGTAAGTTCTTCGTTCTTCAAACGCCATAAACAACAAGCAATAGAAAACAAAACCAAAACATACAATCTACATAACCACGTGTGTGGTTATCTAAAAGAACAGCACTCCCGCGTCCTAAGTGCATGAATATCACACTTATTTCACAATAAGTCCCAAACACTGTCACCAAGCCTCCCAAGTCATGGTGGTCTTACATTTTCATGTGGATGACAATCGGGAATGATCGTCACATACAAATACAATGTACATTTCCCCAACTCCCAACTCAAAAAGTATAGTCTCGAGCCCGTTGAGAGTAGCAAAGTGAGGCACTTGAGCTTCCCGTGCCAAATGAGTGCACTAAGTGTCGGGTAGTCACCACTTGCTAATTCCCCTAAGTCCTGTGAACCTCTTTGCCCACTATACCCTAGTGTATCTCTATCCATCATCCACTTTCTTAACGCAATCTCACTATTCGCAGATGACATAGAACCTTCGGTTCCTCATTCTTCATTTGGTCCTCCTGCTCATGCTGTCACACCGCGTGCATAGCCCTCATGCCACTTATAACAATTGTATTTAAACATTCAAATGTCAAGAAAAGGAGACGAGGTTCAAGCATACATACTACTCTTAGGAAAATCACTCTCAATCTCTTAAGTAATAAAATAAAATGTATTTCGTCGACTCACAAATGACATAATGGCTAAAAACACAATCAACTAATATTTAAAGTAAACAATTTGCCAACAGTCGGACACCTCTGAACCCAATCCCAGAGCACGTACAGGAAAGATAAACAATATATAAATATCAAAATATAATTTCACACGCCACAAATATACTTTGTCGGAGTTCACACTCTCACAGTCTTACTCATATTAAGTGACTATTCTAAGGTTCTAGACCAAATACAATTTACAAACAATACATAAATAATTACAGAAATCACACGCTCAGGTTTATTTATTCAAAACAATAACAATTTACTACCAAAAGTCGAGCATGTTCAATTACGTCATTCAGAAGTACAAAACACAAAGCATCCAATTTTTGTAATTTTTTTGGTTTTAAGTCTATTGTCCTGTAATTTCGCTAGAGATCAGTTTAAAGTTCCTTACTATTTTCCTAAGGATTTTTTATTTTCTAATTTCATTTTTAAGCTTAAAATTATTAAATTAGGTCACCTGGTACTCCAAAATCAACACACATTTCAGATTCGCCAAGTTTTCGCTCAAACTTTATTCAAACTTTCTAGGTGCTCTAAAAATCGATTTTTCTTAAGTCTTATATGCTGTCCTACATTTCATACCTAATAAGCTCATTTTTAAGGTAAAAATTTAAGAAAAACGACCTATACAGCAGTAAAATCCAGTTCAAATTCACACAAAAAATATCATTATTTTTTTTAAAAAGTCCCCTAAACTTGTTTTGCTCGTCACTTTCTCTAGAAAAATTCGTTTTTTGGTGAATATTAAGCCAAAACATAGGTTTTAATACCCAAGGAACTCATATTTGGCATCAAAATTTCAAAAAAACAATCCAACATATAGATCTAGTACAGGGCAGCAAGTACGAAATCTTGAAATAACATGTTCAACAACAAGAATGAATTCAAGGTTTGGAAAGACACCCCTTACCTCTTGATGAAACTCACAGAATTTTTGAGAGAGAAAATAAAGGATGTTCAGCTTTCAAAAGGTTTCCCTTCATGAGTAAAAATGAAAATTTTAAATTACTAAAGAAGACGGAACAAGAAAATGAAGGGAAATCAGGTCTAGAATGGAGAATGGAAATAATTTGTCTAAGCTTGATGGACCAATGACTCAATAACACTAGAAAAAACTTGGAATAAAATGCAAATGGAGTTCCCTAGCTCTCCCAACCAGCTCGTGAGAAATGAGGATGAATGACCAAATTTTGAGTTTTTTGACAAGTTTAAGAGAACTTGTTGGAGAAGTTTTGGTGTTGGTTCCAAGGTAATCACCTAATCACATGTTATTAGTCATAAAATGACTACTTGACTGGCCTTGGTTCAATCCATGGAATAGTGGCGGACCTACGTTGGGGCCAATGTCCACAAGTGCGGACATAAAAATCACCCAACGTTGCACTTCCCCGTGCCATGGATTTCGGCAAAGCTTGGTGTGCGGAGATGGAGAATATGAGGCGTAGCTGCAGTGCCGCTAGAAGCGAAAATGAAGAAGAAGAGTTTACTTGGGCCAAGATCCAAAATTTGCTTCCTGTACCCTCTTTTTGTTTTTTGTACTCCTTCTTGCTTATTTTTTTTAATTAAAAAGTAAACTTGTGTTAAACTATTATCTGTATCTTGTTACAAAAGCAACTACATTTTGAGCGTGTTTATAGCCTTGTACATAAAGCGTTGATTTAAATTTTTTACAAAACAATTTTCGGGGGCGCTGACCCCAAACCCCCGTCACTAAGTATGCAGACATAAATAAATTTTTCTAAGTCCGCCACTGCATGGAACCGTGACATTCCTTGCCTCAATTGGGTAGTTTTTTTTTTTGCAAAACTACTAAAAATGGAAGGGATAAGATTTGTCAAAAATGAGTAGTTTGCTTTTTACCAAAATTATTAAATTTTATCTTAATTGCCTTGATTATTGGACTAATCTCCCTAAGAATAGGTATACCCAGAGTGAACCTCACACAAAGAACACTCTAACACAGAGTTAAATTACATTGTCACTCAATACAGTGCAATTTTTCTACAAATGGAATTTTCAATCAGACAGTTTCCAAATCTCTGTCAACTAAGTAAATTATTACACTAAAAATAAATATGACTAACACAAAACTTATACAATTAATATTATACAGAGAATAAATTAAATCACACAGACATAAAATTAAATTACACAATGCATAATTTTCACCGTCTAGTCATTAACAGTGCAAATTTACACGTGTAGAAAAATAAATTAAGAAGGAATTTTCAGAGTGTTACATGCCTTTTTTAATATCATTTTTGTTTTGGATGATGATGATAAGGAAAATTTTGTTACTTTTGATATGGAGCATATGGAAGAAGAGAAATAGCAAGTTGCGGGAGATGAGTCAGTCTCTTGGTAAGCGACACCTGAGGATTTCTTAAAGATCAATGTTGACGCAATTGTTCACTCAAGCTCTAATAGGTGTAGTTGGGGCTTTTGTTTTGAGGTCGCTATGGTGAGTTTATTTTGGCAAAAAACAAAATGATGAATCCGTGTGTTTTGGCTTTTGAAGCAAAGGCTATGAGACTCCTTTTTGTTGTCCAATGGGTTGTTTCATCGGATATGTGACAACTTATTTCTGAATTAGATTATAAAGGGACAATGGATTTAGTGCTAGAACCCAAACTTGATTTTCAAAAGTGGGGGCTGTCATTTTGAATTGTAAAAACTTTCTTTCTGATTTTCCAAAATTCTCTAAAATTTGGTAGGAGGCATGCAAATGGTGTTGTTCACTCTTTAGCCAGGGTAGCCACCAATTATGCTAGCTCATACATACATAATACTATACCATATTGTATTCAACCTATTATTGTGAATGAAAAGAGCTAAGTATGTTATTGTCAAAAAGTTTGACTAACCATTTGGGTCACAAGTCAATTTAGTATACAATAAGTCAACAACAATAGTAATTGTACTATGAATGCTCAGTGATTATGAACAAAATCATACATTTAATGTTGTTAAAATTGAGATTTTATCTAGGATTGGAAGAGGGTGAAAACTCATAACTCAGGATGGTAATCCAGATTGTAAGATTATGTGTTCCCTAACTAAAATACTTATATATAATATTTTTTATTACTATTATTCTTAAATTAATTTGTTTTATATTATATTTTTAGTGTCTTATATCATATACTATGCTTTAATTTTTTAATTATCTTTATAATATTGTTATTTTCATTATTATTTTTAGTTTATTGTATTATATTTTTATTACACAAAAAAACTAAATTGGACACAAATTGAAGCCCAACAAAACAAATCAGAAAAAAGAAACAAAAAATGTTTGGGCCCAATTCCAGTAAAACTCTAAGATCCATCAACTTCTCTCCTAACTCCTAAGCGCTAAGTGTTGCCAACAATTTTTGTGAAAGTCCAAGTGCAATTGCAAACCTAATTCCATATGGCAAATGATTGGGAAGGTAGGTGGAAGAGTACTAGGAGGCCGATGTGCATTTCACCCAAAAAAGAGGTCGATGTGCAACAACAAGAAGGCAACAAAGGTTGTTTGGAAACAATACAAGTTGAAACATGGTGTTCGATGATAGCACAAGTAGCAAAGCCTACAAAACGTCGCTATTTGAGCCACGTTGATCACCAGGGTTCATGGATCATGTGATTTTACAAGCAAAATTGATATTCCACTAAAAGAATGACTAATCAATCTTTGATGTGATTAAGCATAAAAGCCCTTTCGTGGCTTGTAGAATCATGCAATTTCACTATTAAAATTGTGATATTAACAACCATTGGATACAATAAAATGACTAAAATGGTCATTAATTGTGGGTGGGAAAGTTTTCTATATAAAGTTAACACATGACAAGAAAGCCTTCTTTTTCTTATATGGTAAATAGATGTAGATAAAATAATTATTTTCATGAGTTTCTTTTGTTTCAAAATGAACACTTTTGTGAGGCCCAATTATCTTCTAACAATTCCTTTTGTAACACTCAATTTTCAGTATTTGTGATTTATGAAGTTACAAGAATCATATATCAATAACATAGAAAAGAAGAATGATACATGAGGAATCACAACCACAAAATAACAACAAAAGTAAATAAAAGGATGGAGGTGTGAATTAGGCCTATCCCAGATGCATATCTTAAGGGGACTAAGCCCTACAGTAAAAACCTAGTATATTATGGTGACTACAACGGTTGAAGATCCACCTCTCCTAGTGGTTGGGGAGCGACTGCCGCTTCTCCTCTTCTTTGACAATGACAAATGATGATAATGATCAATCCAATCCCAAAGATCAAAGCAAGGAAGAGGATTCCATCCAATCTCGTCCACAATTGAGGGTTCACGTTGCTAAAAAGCGGCTCATTGATGTAGTGATTGACATATGATAAAATCGATGTTCCATATAAGAAGCTTAAAAACCTCTCCATGGATGCCTTGATAATATTAGAGAAAATGAAATTTGTAAAATACAATGATATTTTTGGAGGAACATACAAAAAATGAAAGAGAAGTGTATCAGTAAAAAGAAAAATATAAATAGCAATTCCCTAAAAAGTAACGACGTCTCATTATTGTACTTTGTCTATGAAAATTAACTTCTTTTAATTTATTTATATATGAAAAATATTATAACGGCTATATAATTAGTGCAACAAGCATAATAAAGAGTTTTATAATAAATGAATTAATTTTTCAAATAAAAAGTCAATTGTAATAATCACAATTAAATGAGAAAAAAATGAAATAAAATAAGAGTCAAATTTTCACATTAATGAATGATATCAAAGTGAAATAATATCTTATAATTTTTAACAAATTATTATGTAAATTAATAAAAAAATTACTTTAGTTAACTTATATTATAAGTAACCAAAGCGAAATAATATAGAGAAAATAATAATTTTAACGAGGAAAAAGATGATTTTTTTTCTTTGGTTTATTTATGTTCACAAATTACTTAACCTCAATATTAATCAAATCTAAAATCTAAAATGTATAACTAAAAAGACAAAAAAAAAGTAAGCAAACAGGCTATAAAACAATAAAATATAAAGATAGTGAATGAAGAGCGAGGTAAAGGCTAAAAAGCCCTTTTTAATCAATTTAAACATTGTATTTATAAAAATCAATAATAAGGAAAGAGTATATATATATATATATATGTATATATGTATATATATGTATATATGTATATATATGTATATATATATCAATAAATTAAATAAAGAAGGAAAAGAAGAATGATACTTAAGCAATCACAAACAAATAATATCAATAAAATAAAATAAAGGGTGAGGTGTGAACTACGTGGAGCCCAATTGCATATCTTATAGGATCAAGTCCCACCAAAAGTATCCCCTTATAATTCACTTGTGCATCGCACAAGTAAATGCTCGTTGAAGCTTTCTAAGAGATGTAAAAATAATTTAAGCCACCCTAAGTCATTTATAAATATTATAGATTATTATTTGTGAGACACCAATTCATATAATTAGTGATTAACAATTAATCTTGTTGATTAGAAAGCTTTTACCCATTGAGTTGGACAATTAGTCTATCCTTCTTAGTTTGACTTACAAGCAACTGATAAATAAAAGACAAAGACCTTCCAAATTCATGGTTGCATAGATAAATCATGATGGCTTTCATTAACTCATCTTTTACTATTGGAATTAGGAAAGACCATGCTATACTAGGATTCAACATCTCTAATATTCCTTTTTGTTAGTGGAATAAGGGGGTTGGAGATATTTTTAAATGAAAGAAAATACTGATGAAAAGGATGAAAAAGAAGGTTACTCCCCTCAAATAAGAATTCAAAGCTCTTTACATATGCAAGAGGTCAAATTTATCTTTAGAAGGAGTATGATGCAATTCTGAGGCAAGAGGAAGACCTATGATACCTAGTAGGATGGTGAAGGAAATTAAGCCTTAAATTGTGTAGAATTAGAGAACCATGTTACAAATTCCTTCTCTCATGTCTTCAATGATTGGTACCTAGATACTTCCCTTAGGGGTAATGGGACTTTTCCCTTGATCCCTGATAAGACCATCCAAACTTTCACAAGAGAGGTTACTAAAGAAGAGATCAAGAAGATTTTGTTTTCCATGGGTAACTATAAAGGTTATGGGTCTAGACAAGTTGCAAGTTGTTTTTTATAAGACCCAATGACATGTTGTGGGGAATGCTTTATGCAACTTTAACATGGATATCTTCCAAGACCCTTTAGTTGTTTATAAGATTAATGAAACTTTGATCGCTCTTATCCCAAAAGTGGAAACGTTTTTTTGTTAAAGCAATTTAGTTTAATAAGCATGTGCAATATGTCATATAAAATAGTTACTAAAATTCTGGTTATGTGTTTGTGTTCAATGACATAGCATTTTATAGTGCTTATTAGTGCAATTTTTTGACTAATAGGCAGAGCATGTATAACATCATCATTGTCCAAAAGGTTATGCACTCTTAAGGGTATCACTATAACTAGGCTAAGATTTCTAAAGACATGACTCTATTACTGATCTAGACTTTATTTATCCTCACATTGTTTCACTAATTATCTCACATCATTCCTTAAACTTTAATTTTTAACAATAACACTTCGCATCACACACCTTTCTAATGTGTTCAAAATTTCTTAGACTCTACTTCTTTTACCTTTAATACCTAATATTGTTTGACAAATCAAACCTAAGGTGATTGACATTATAGAATACTTCTAACATTCACCTTAACTTATGTAGTCATACTCCTCTTATTGCACTGACCCTCTTTCATTTTTTTTGCCAAACAACTAAGCATACATTTCTAAAGATCATGATGACAAACATCGATTTGAAGTTTTGATGATGCCTTATGTGTTGTAATAGAGTTGAACAAAAATTCGTATTACTTGTCATCTCAATTCTTTAATTTGCATAATTGTTTGTGAGATGAATGCATATAAATTAGGTTATCTCCATAGCTAGACTAGACCTATCTATGCACCCTTTTGGTAAAAAAATTTAAAGGAACAATAAGAATTAATTTTGGATTGAAATAGGTTAGAACGATTTAATAAATTATGGAACAAATTAATCGACTATCTCAAAGTGCCTCTAACAAGAATTTTATCACAAGTTTGCAAATAATCGATTTGTCACTCAGAATAATCGATTATTTGACTCTACATAAAAAATAAGCACATTTATAGTTAATTGATTATCCTACAAAATGCTTAAGTAATTTTTTCTAATAGAGGCCCAAGAGGGACCAAGAACAAAATAATCAATTATGTCTCGACTTAATCAATTAACTTTATTTCTCTTTTATAGATTTTCTTCATAAATCTCTTCAAATCAATTTGTGCTTACCTTACTTTATAAGAATGTGTGAGCTATGAGAGCGTATTTTTAAGGTTCATAACAAAGTTTCAAGAACTCTCAACTTGAAAGCCAAGATGGATCAAATAAGAAAAAAAGGTGTTGTGGTAATAAAAGGATAAGGAATAATTTTTATATTATGGACTATTCAAGTAAAAAATTTCCTATTCTTTTCATTTGTTAGGTTGTATTCTTGAGAAGGTTTTCTCAACAATTGTGTAATGTAGTATTGTTAAACATATTTTGAGGCATATTCTTGTAGGTTTCAAGAATAGAAGCATATGTGGTTTTAGTTTGCTTGTAATCATAGTGTTTTATTAATCTAAATCCAAACTAAGGTTGTTGAATAAATTGAATGTAGATCATAGGATGTGATTGAACTGTTGAGACAAAATTTCTCCATAAACTAGAGTTTTCATGATGACAAACCTTTAAGAAGTAAATCTTAAGTTGTTTGAACTTAGCTACTAATGGTTGGTTTGATTGTGCCTTAAAAGACACGAGTAAATTCAAAAGCATGGATAAGGTGTAAAGCATTGGCCTACAATTGAAATTTTAGATTCTGTATATTCAGAAGTAGAATTATTAGAAGAAGAGATGTTCAGAAGATGGAAAGACAATCATGTCATCTGAATCAAAGTGCGCATATATGAAATTGTACACGATCAAAAGCAAGATGTTAGGGACAACTTTAGTCAAAAGGTAGATATTATAAGCTACACATGACTAAAGGATCATAAGAAAATGTGTTGTATAAGCACCAATTCTTAAGATAAGAGTTCTCAAGAAGATTTGAAGAAAATTAGAAGAGAACTCAAAGAAGACAAAAAAATCTTGACCAAGAACAAACAACCAGAAGACTAAAGATTGAAGCACAATGCACTACAACATTCAAAGCATCTTCGAAAGACATGTTGCATATCAATCTTCATAAAAATTCCATGACTCATCTCAAGAAATCATGAGAATCCATTATGCCCACACAACTCAACACAAAAATGAATACATTTAAATTTTGAAATCTTTAAGTTGTCGATAATGATGGATAAGAGAATAAAGATGAATGAAGAAACTCTAGAAGAATTCAAAGCTACAAAATACTTGAGGAGAAGAGAAGAGTTAAATTGCTACTTGTATGAAGTTGGATAAACATTTGAATTTCAAATTCTACCTCAAATAGCTATAAATGACTAGCTCCAAACTCTATATAAGGATGCAAATTCCAATGTGAAAATTTCTAGGAAGGAATGCAAATTTGAGAAGGTAAGGTTATAAAAGTGTCAATCCAGAATAACTTAATCAAAAGAATCCTCATTAGCCAAAACACTCTAAGTTAGAGTCAAATCCAAAATAGTGTTTGTGAATACCTTCATATGAAGAGTCTCAATTGAAGGCATCCCCAAAAATTGTAGCATCGACCCCTTTAGGATGGAGGGAAAAACTCATAAGAGTAATAAGAGGATTATTGCTTTTGAAGTTTTGTGTGAACACAAAAGGTGTTGTTTGAGTCTTGTAGCAGTTGCTACTAAGGGTGTGAAGCCTAAATAGACTTTTTGAAAGAATACTTGCATAGAAATTATAGAGGCTTAGAGAATACTAAAGTATATACCTACAGAGGCAAGTATAAAATAGTGAGTAAAACTTTCAGAAGTTTAGAATACTAATGGAGTGTTTGCCTGCAGAAGCAAGTAAAGAATATTGAGTAGAACCTATAGACGTCTAGAATATTGGCCAAGGTCACCCTATCTCTCTGTACTTATTTGTTTTATGTATTGAGATCATTTCATCTTATAAACCCTAGTGAACACAAATTCTAGAAGCCTATTAAAATATCTAGGAAAGGGCCTTCCCCATCCCACCTTACATTTGCATATGCCTTATTTTTTTGTTAAAGTTGATCTTAAACAAATGGAAATCGTTAGAACAATCATTGAAGTGTTTTTGGCATAAGGTTAGTTCTGAGTAAATAAGATTTTGCTTTCTAATAATGTTAGTTAACATGTAATAAGAAAAAATATTTTAAGCTTTTAGATTCTAGAATACCTAGGATCTTGGCAAATACCGCATTGTCCCTCTTTTTCATCATAAAAAAATCATTTAGGAACACGTGCCAATTCATATAGGACAAGGTCCAACAATGCTTTAGTAGTTGGAAAGCTCACACCCTCTCTTTTGTTGGGCAAATCACCTTGGCAAAGTCAGATTTTTCAAGCTCTCTCCAATTACGTTATGCATACTACTTTCCTTCCTTGATGGTTCATGATGAACTTCATAAGGCATCTAGAGCTTTTATTGTGGTATTCCCCTCTTTAGAGACACACCCACTTCATTGGGTGGAACTCCATTTGTTTTCCTAAAAATCTTGAAGACCTTAGCTTAAGGTATGCTAGGTTGACCAATTAGGAATGTTTAATAAAGATAAGCTAGAGATTTTGTTCTTGAAATAAGGACTTCTGGACTTAGATTATAGAGCTAAATATAGATGCAATAATATGGTGGTCCCTATTTTCCATAAAGATATTCCTAGCTTGAACTTGTGGCTTGTGGTTTTCCACTCTTAGATCAATGTCTAGTCTAATTTTATTTGGAGAGTTGGCAACAGAAATGGTTTGATTTTTGTCTGATAGTTGGGTGATGCTTAAGCCCCTTGCTACAATGTGTTGCTAACAATTAGTAAAGTGGGTTAAGCACGTTGTTGATTTCCTTCTTCATGGATGAACAATTGGAATGAGGCTTGACCAATGTCGAGTCCTTTATCACTCCTCAAGTGATTGATAGTATTTGTGGAGTGAATCTTCCTTTTGGTAGCAGTGGTGAGGACTAGGTTGGTAGTGTTCTAATTATGGGTGTTTTTCTTTAAAGAACACATATTTGTCTCTTCTAACCCTGATATCTAGTCCATCAAATCCAATTTTGAAGCAATTATGGTCTTGGCAAGGACATGAGCAACTTGGACTTGTTATCTAGAAATTGACTTGTGACATGTTTCCTACAAATGTTTTATGCAAAATTCATTGGTTGTCAAATGATGGTAATTGTCCCTTGTATGGTGATCATCTTGAAAACAACATCCACTTGTTAAGGAGTGTCCCCTTGCTAAGGAGGTATAGCAAAATGTATCTAAAGGATTGTTGCCCAACGATTTTTGGTGAAAGGGCATGCATCGATGGGTATCTTTAAATCTAGCATCATGATTATTGAAACGTAAGCTTAGTTGGCACTATTGAAAAGCTGAGGCAGACCACAACAATTGGAATTTTTGTATACAAATGTTCCCCTTTTGTGTGTATTATTGCATAATTTTGTAGAGTGGTACATGTTGGCTTGAAAATGCAGTGTTGTTGCAAATGAATGAATAGTTTTGTTTGGCATATGCTCCCCTGACTCATTGTTCACTTGGTAACAATGGGATGCCCTTTTTCTCATCCTTAATATAATCACCCTTGGTAAAAAAAAAAAATCTCAAGCTAGTAGCGTGAGATTCAAGCTGGTAGCGTGGGAGCGGCGCTGGTAGCGTGAGATGGTAGCTAAAGGCCATTTCTCACTGGAATCTGGTGCCAGTAGCGCCAGATGCACTGGGAACTGGCGCCAGTTGCGCCAGAGTGGCGTTGGTAGCGCCAGAAGTGCTCCAGGAGGCCAATTTTCTCTAGAATGTGGTGCCGGTAGCGCCAGAGTGGCGCCATCAGCGCAGGACCTTTGATAGGACCACTATATAAGGTCATTTTCGTGATTTCTGGCTCAAAAACCCCCTCTCTTCTTCCTCCTTGCATGTTCTACCATTGTTAGACCTTGAGAGCTTCACAAATCTTCATTCTTTGATTAAAACACCTTCTACCCAACATGAAACTTGTAGGGAACCACCCTATGAGCTAGAATCATTCATCACTCTTCCCTGAAAACCTTCAAACAGAGAGATCCCTTTCTCTAGGGAACTTCACAAAACTCGAGCTCGGCGGGGAAAGGAGGCGATTCTCGGACACCCAAGCTTGGAAAGGTCGTCCACTAGCCTTCCTTGTCGTTTTAGAGGTAAGAAACTCGAGTTTTACCGTCTAATTTGTGATTTTGTCTTTGGGATGAATAGTGACCCATTTGAGCTAAAGTTGGAATTAGGCTTTGGTCCTTTAGAAAAGTATGTTTAGAATGTTGTTGTGATGAAGGATTAGCTTTCAAATGTTAGTTTCATGGACTTTGATTCTTGGCTCTGAGAAATGCATGTGTAGCTAGTATGTTGGTTTAGTGATGATTGTAGAACATGCATGAGCCTTGATACTTAATCTTTATGTGCTAGAGAGGCTTTAGGAAAGGTGTTATTTTGTGAAAGAAACCGTTCAAGCCATGTTGTATAATCTTGAGTATTGGCCTGTATAGAGCTTTGAGCTCTTTGTTTGGTTTGTACCGAGTCTTGTGGAGACTCTAGTGCCTTGGTTAGGCCGAGATAGACCGCTGAGGGTTTATGAGTTGTCTAGTGAATTGATTAGCTCTGATAACCTTAAGATAGATGACTCAGAGGTTTATGTCGTGTATGGTTGAATTGGTGTCTGATTGAGCTTATATGCCTTGTATAGGGCGTGACATCGAGGGTGTCAGTGGCATAGACCACCGTTCAGGGATTGAACCACAGAGCACGGCTTTGCCAGGTAAGTTCTTGGTTTCTTGGGGATGTTTCCCACTGCTGTGTTCCACCATACTCCGAGGGAGTGATGGTTGCATTCATGATGCATGTGCATTGAAACGATTGTTGCATTCCTCATGATGATATGTATGCATGATTCTATGCTTGGTATGTATGGTTACATGTTGATTAGATCTTCTGGCCAGTTAGATAGATATGGACCTCCCTAGGAGAAGAGCGCACCTACTAGTTTGGTTTGCTCACGTAAAGGGTGATGATGATCCCTTAAGACCAAGAGATAAGTGGTCTCGTCACGATTGAAGCCTATTCTCGGAGGTGCCATATACGTGCATCCATGCGTAAGGGGTAGCTCCTGATGGGATGACACTAGTGTGAGTTCCGATCTCACACTGAGGACTGAGAGTCCTGATCGATGCTGATGATGATGCATCTTGGGCGGCGTAGTTCTGTAGATATACATTAGAGCTAGATGATTAGCTATGTATTTGTTGTGAGGGCCAGGTGGCCGGTTGTTTGTGATGCCTTTGATGACGTGTGTCATGAAAGTGAGTCAGGGGGAGGAGAAGCCTCCAAGAGCCCTGAGCTTATTGAGATGTGTATCTCACCTTGTGTGGGGATTATGTTTTGCAGGTGACTCATCTGACAGAGATGATCGGTCTCAGGGCAGGATGCCCTAGTAGAGACAGTCCTGTGTAGCTGCTTGGCAGCATTTGGAGAGCTTGGAGGCTTAGTTATTTTGTTATGTTGATGTATTTTGTACCCCTGTGAGGAAAGATGTGTGTGTATGCACACATGTTTTGGTTACGTTTTGTACATGGACATTATATGGTGTATGCCCTCGTGTGAGGATGAGATCTTTGTGATCGGGGCACTTGGTGCTTATTTTGTTGTTTAGACACTGTGAGTGTCTTGATGATGTATATATGTATATATACCTGTGGTTTCCTCCTGATATATATGTATAGATATTGTTGATGTATCTGCCGTTAGTTGTGTTGTTTTGGATCCATGAGACAGGCTGGTAGTTTGATATATGTTTATGCGGACCATACATAATGAATCAAGAAATATGGTTTCGAAATCACTTCTGTGATTTTTTAATTAAAGTGATTATGCGCTTATCTGATTAAGTAATATGTTAATACACCGGATGCATACGAGGTGTTACACTTAGAGTTTTAGAAATCGACGTAGTGACTAACTTGGTAAAGACACTAGATCACTAGTCGAACTAGTAGGTTTTCACACAAAAGTGAAGAGGAAACAATAATCCAATGGCAAAAATTGACATGAACCAACAAGCTAGGGTTTCCTTAATAGAATTGTGAAGAAGAATGAGAGAAACCATTTAGCGGCAAGGATTGTGAAGGACGTAGTTGTTCAATGATAATGGTGGTGAAAGACACTACTGTTTAACGACGACAGGTGGAGAAGCAGTTTTACAAACGGAAAAAAAATGAGAAAGATATGATGGTGGAGAAGAAGATGGAAAGAGGGAGAATGTTTTGTGTGTGAGGAGAATTTGACGGAGAGTAATGAAAAGAAAGAAAAAAAAGGAGAAGATGAGCGTTGTAGAAAGGAGGAAGAAGAAAGAGAGGGGAAAGTTGAAAAAGAGATAAGGGAGAGAGAGATATCTGAAAGGTGATTCAATTTATTTTTAAAAAAAACAGAGCAGATTTTGGAGAGTTATCCTTAGAAGAAAGAAGTGGGGCTTATTAGATAACAATACAATATTACTCCCTTCGTCCCAAAATAAGTGACATTCTAGGTTGTTTTACAAAGACCAAGAAAAGCTAATAAGTAGATGAAATAAAATAGTAATTTTACAAAACTAACATTTTTAAATAGATGAAAGAGACTAGTATTAGTATTAGATTCAAAAACTAAAGTGACATTTATTAGGAGTACTGGTGGAAAAGAACAATTAATGTTATATTAAAAAGCAAAAGACGACACTTATTTGAAACAAATTTTTTTCCCAAATGCGACACTTATTTTCGAACATAGGAAGTACATTTTATGAAAAGACCAAAAAGCCAAAAAAATGGACATGTGTCAAGCATTTAGAAGAGATTATTGATGTAATTTCCATTGTACATTGTTTTATTATATAAATAAGATGATAGATTAATTTAATTAATTACCTTTCTCATTTATTTTGGCAATTATAAAGCAACAAAAATTACTTGAATGGGTTTTTCCTTGATAAAAAAAATATCAAAATGGGCCAAACCTGATTCTCACAAAAGACTAATCTATCCAAAAGAGGAACCCTAAACTCTTAACATTTGCTATAGTCGCCAGGAGAACTTAGCATAACATAGACCCTTGAAGGGTTTATTCCCAGTGAAGGCCATGGAAGGCAACAATGCAAAGATGACATTGGTTCTGTGCTCGACTTAGTGCGAGTGTGACAGAGACAAATATAGTTGACTGTGCTGGTAGAATGATGGTGGTTCAAGGTGGATGATCTGAATGGAACAAAGGTGGTTCGAGGTCGACGACACTGGTGAAGTTTGGTCCTTGGAGGCCAATTGCGATTAGATTAGGGGTTAGGGTCCACTCAACAAATCTCTGTGTGAGTTTGAAAGACAAAGACAATCTCTTTTGTGTTTTCACGCATCTCGCGTCCCTTTTTTGTTTATTAATCAAAACGACATCATTTTATTCATTTTTTTTAAATGACCCAGACTGGGTCAACAGTTCACTTGTCAAACCATAAATTGGGTTATCTGTATGGCTGATCTAATCACCTTGGTCAAACCTCCAATTCACGATCAAATCAGTCAGATTGGTCCAAGTTTTAAATACTGCTCATCCTAATTTTCACCTTGTTCGAAAAGTTTGAGATGGTATAGCTACCTTGTTTTAAGAAGCTTTCCTTGGGATACATTTTGTGTAAGACTAATTAGGTGGCAAATATGTTTGCCAAACATGACTTAACTATTAATTATAATAAGCTACTTTTTGGCTTTATTCTTGATTTTTTGTCTTTATCTCTTCGAAATGATGTATCTCCTTCGATTTCTTTCTCTTATGGGCAGTAATGCATTTAGTGGGACCCTAACCCTTTCTATCATTAAAAAAACAAAGATTTTAGTTTAATAATAAAATAAAAATTAACCATAACTTTTGTATCTTATTTTTAAAACTCTTATTTTGATATTTAATTTTAAATATTTTTTTAAATAAAAAAGTTGATCAATCACAAACCTATAATATTTAAATGACATAATAACCAACATAGACAATTTAGCTTAATTGATTGAAAAATGTATGAATTGTCTGTAAACATCCTAATATTGATATCTATGTTGCATTCCTAAATAAGTTAAAAAAAAATAACATTAATGACAACAATCAATTTAGATGTTTTTTCTTTGAAGATTTCAGAATGATCAAGATTCTTAAATGTTTGAAACGAAAGAAACAAACAAACAAAAGCATTTGATGCTCTCGAGAGTTGTTTGGGTCTCTTTCGTTCCCCCAATGAGTCATTGAGTGCAGTCCCGTGTGATTGGCTCATCTTTTCTCTTTTCTCGTCTCTCACAAAACCGGGAATTCGCAAAAACCTTTGCTCTGGTTCAGTTCTGTTGTGTTGCAAGTTGCAACTGAAGCAATCGACAACCTCTCTTGAATTCCAAATTAGCCTCACCATTACAATCCTCAAAGTCAAAAAAGTGAAGACCTTAAAATAAAACAAAACACAATGGTAATGTGGGTATTTGGGTATGGTTCTTTGATATCGAAAGCTGGGTTTCACTATGACGAACGTGTTGTTGGTTTCATCAAAGGCTATCGACGTGTCTTCTACCAAGGTTTCATTTTTCTCTTTTTCCCATCACTCTTGTGTATAAGTAATCAATTTTATTCCCCCATAATCCATCAAACGCAATCTCAATGGTTTTTCCTTTTAGGCTCTACTGACCACAGAGGAACCCCTGAGTTCCCTGGAAGAACAGTGACCCTGGAGCCTGCTGAAGGAGAAATATGTGTAAGTATTGATTTTTTTTTCAGACCCCATTATTCAGGTTGATTTATCAGTGATAACAAGTTCCATATTTCATCTATTTAATTGTTATGAAAAGTTTATTTAGATGTTCTAGTATGTTTGCGCAAGCAAAGTATGAGGATTATTGCATTTATTATGTGCATATGACAGCATATTATTGTTGTTTAATGTTATTATTGTTTTTGGGTGAATAGGCTAACATAGAGTGGAACATGAATATCTCTGGATGTGCCTTTTTCCTTATTTTTTTGATTAACTGTCGTATACTAGTTGCTTTAGTCAATTTTTCTGGGAAATTATTACTGGACACCCCAAAAATGGGTTGTATGGGTGGAAAGAAGAGAGAGCTACAGAGAAAAAAATAAAGGAAGAGAGAAATTGATATATGTGATGGAAAATGAAAAGAGAGATAGGAAGAAAAATGAGGCGGAAGTGAGTTGTATGCGAAGCCGAGTGTACGTTATAATAAACCATATTTCTGTGATGTTGTTGGCTGTTGAAATTACCCATTGCTCGTATAGTTGTTGTACCTACAATTTGTGCTTGTTCAAGAAAAAAAAAGGTGTTTGGCAAGATATTTTGTTAATATATGTTTTGTAGACCATTTGTTGAGTCTCTATTAAGAGATAGCCTTTTTATACTAGGAAGTATGGTATACTCATTAAGAGTGATTTTAGTCTTTTAAAGAAATTAAGACAATTCAATTTGGTTGCTGGTTCTAAAAGTATAATTGCATTTCATTTATTATTCAATCTTGTTTCCACATTTGTCTTTTCTGATAATTTACTTTGGCTTTCTCAGTATTTCTTGTTTTTCACTCTTAATTATTCTGTGAATTGATGTATATTATATAATTTTTAATTACTTATGAGTCAAAATTATCAAATGCAATCTATATTTGATACTTATATATTTTGCAAGGAGGTAGTGGGGAGCTGCTTACAAGATCGCAAAGAAAGAAGATGCAGAAACTGCCTTAACGGTATGCTTTTTAAAATGTTTCAATATTATTATAATATTATTATGCTGCTACTAAAGTTCAAACTTATGGATAGATTATTCTTTTTTCCCAATATCAACATTGACTTGGCTTACAAAATGAATTGTTTGCTTTCACCTTAGTGATTGTGTATTTCCGTTGTATTTTCATTGTCTAATAGCATACTTTCGCTATTATTTGGATGAATTGAGCTGAAACATACCATCTCAAACAAATCAAACCAGTAGACAACCAGATAGGAAACTGGTGTACACTGTGTGCTATTGTTAAATGATCTTTGTAACATTAAAATATTTAAATATAAATAAAAGATTATATATTTTGTGTTAATAGAATACTATACTGATCTATGTAGAGCATTTTACTTTTCTAAACATTTTGGAAGTGTTGTAGTATACTGTATGTTATGAAATGATGATCTCTTTATTTATTTAATTAAATATAAATGAACGAGCATTTATTTTATAGCGTTAGAAGGTCATATTGATTTATGTTAGGACATTGTGCCTCTCTACACATTACAGAGGTGTCGTGACTATTTGATATAACATGATAAGGTTAGTGTTTGGCAGTTTTGAAGTTTTTTAATATTCATGGTAAGCTTACACATCTCTCCCTTTTTATATGAAAAGTTTGAAACAAAAGAGGGTTGAGCTATTATTTTCTCACGCCTATCATTTGAATTCAAATGCTTAAATTGTTTTGGATTAAGTTGGTATTTGGATAGAGTTTCTTAGTTCTTTTAGACTTCCCTATTTCCGTGTTACCTTATCTCATTGTTATTCTGATCTGATTGCTTCTATATATTCAGGTTAGGAAATTCTGGACACTTGTGTAAATGGTTCATCTAATCCTTGAGTTGTAGGGATTCAATTATGTAGTGATGTAAATATAAATCAAAAGACTGAGAGATACTCTCAAGCAATTCACAAATCAATTGTCAAGCATAGTGAAGGTTGTCATATTGTCTTCTTTCTGTAATAAATAAATTGTTCATGGTACTAGACATAAGCTCAGAAGAGGATCAGAAAGTCTTATTGAACAACAATGAGAACATCACCATGGAGTCTCATATTGGAAACTAGGAACACTGTTAAATCAAGGTTTGTTATGTAGCCCAGCCTTGGGTGTGATCAATTAAAAAAGAGAGACTCAATTCTTAAGTTCAAGCTTGAACACTATGCTTGAGTAATTCAGTTAAAACCTTTGGGAATGGCTAGGCGATATAATCTTTACTATCTAAACTCTTATTGAATGAGTCAGTACTATACTTTTGCTGCACATTTATAATTGGATGAGATTCTGCAAGCCTTTTTCTGGTTTGCAAATAACTCCATGTCATAGAGCAGTGATATTTGGGTAGACTTCCTTTCCTGGTTACTGTCTTATTACCTGGGCAATAATATCTCAAGGTGCTGCCGATAGAATTAGAATCTCTAGTTTAGAATGTCTAGTTCAAACTCTGATATAGCAAAGGATTTAGTATTCTGGACTAGCAACAAAGAGACACAATTTGGAAAGTGTATACTGAAAGGAATTTTAGAAGCGTCCTAAGTTAGTTGATTGGATAATGTGGCAGGTTGTTAGCATTTGAGGGTATGCTTCAGGTTAGCAAAGGGGGTTGTATAGTTTGTGCATATGAGAAGGGGAGGAGCTTCATTTTGGTTAGGCAATTATCCTGAATAGAGAAAGTATTTCTGCAAGGAGATTTTGCTCTGGGAGATAGTGATTCTTCTCTTATACTATTTACTTATTGATCTTGTTTTTGGATTCAATAAAGTCCTCGCTTCTGTTATTATTTCTGGTTTCCTTACAGAGAACATTATATATAGAAAATTTTTCCCATCAATCTAAACCTGCAGATAAAGGTATTACCGTATTACCACAAACCCCCACACCCCTTTAACATCCACCCAATGAACCATGTCATATAATTGTTTAATAATACCTAACTTGCATAATTTCTTTACAAAGTTGCTTATTTCATATGGAAATCATATTATGCTCTCTAACCACCTGTGAATTTGGCATATAGGAATCAATATTGATAGAATCCACATCTTTGATGTTGCTATACAGCCTATACTTGACATGGTCATTAAAACAACACTTCACTGTCATGTCCCAAGATACTTTCTTTCTTTCTTGTATATCAAATATCAGAACTTTAGATTGATATATTCAATTGTAATTTTACTGCACAGTACTTGGAAGTAAGGGAGAAGCAATACGACAAGAAGGAATACCTTGATTTTTATACTGTAAGTGCCACACGCAAAGTTGTTTTTCAGAGGACATTATTTTATTCTGCTTTATATTAGTAGTTTTTCCACTTATGAAAATAGACATGTACCGAATTTGTTTCAGGACCTTGCCGCTACATCTCCAGCCGTTTCTGGAGTGATGGTGTAAGTGAAAGAAACAACCTTATATTATAACTTCTTCACCTTTTGCATGTTTTGATCATAGTTAATGTGAACATGTTATGCAGATATATAGCAACTCCAGACAAGAAATCTAATGTAAATTATTTGGGCCCTGCATCGATTGAAGACATTGCAAGGTATTATTTCATCTATGTATGACAGCCTTAGTTTGTGTCATATAAAAGCTAACTATAGTATTCAAGATTATGAGTAATACTAGTGACTCTGACACTCTTTTTAACACTAGTCATTGGCTGAAATTTGCTAAAAATCACTAGTTTGGGTGGATCTCATTATATTAGAAGAGATAATAATTAAATGAGAAGTGGAACCCATTAAAATGGGTTATTTTCAATAAATTTCATATAGAGAAAGTGTTAGAAAGAGAGTGTCCCTAGCATTTCTCCAAGATTATATACATTAATTTGGAGTTCCTGGCATCGTGAGGATTCGAGTCTTGTGGAGATTTAAACTCATGCATTATAATTGGGTTTATCATGCCTTGTGGAGATTTAGGGTGAGTATGTTTAAACTTAAAATAAGTGTTTTTTATATAAGTTCTTTTTTAAGAAGCCGATAGAATTCATTTCTTAAAATAAACAGAAAACTATTTTTTAAGAAAAAGAAGCTTAGACAAACATAATAAAAAAAATAGAAAGTTGTTTATTTTAATAAAATAAATACTTATTTCAACAAATAAGTTTAGACAAACTGAACCTTAAACTCATCACTCACTTACAGTTGTTGTCATTGCACTCTTTCTTTTTTATCCTACAGGCAAATAGTTCAAGCTAAAGGCCCGTCAGGACCTAACAGAGATTATCTTTTCAACCTAGAAAAGGCTCTTCATGAAATAGGTGAGGTTCTTTGACGAGTTCACGTTTCATATCAATTATTATCTCTGAATTTCCTTTTATTTTTATTTATAATTTTATAACCTTCTTCCTTTTACCAATCATGCTATAGGATGCAAAGACAAACATGTCATTGATCTTGCAAATGAAGTCAGGCGTATTCTTGCAGAGGAACACTGAATGCATCAGTGTGTTATTTTTATTTTTATTTTAATGCTGATCAGTGTATTATTTAAGCACAACATTCTGAGACATTGAAGTATATTTAAATCCATTGGAAACTTCAAGTCTTCCAAACAATGTTATGTTGGAAGATAATAATTGATTGTAATCTTGACCGTAATTGCTATAAAATTAAAGTTTATATGGGAGGCTTATTGCTATACAATTGAAGCTTAATATAATGATTTTTATTAACAACTATATATTTATACTTTTAAATATTTATTTCCCAAGTATTTTTTTACTATTATTTTAAATTTAATTATATTATATAATGTATAGAAGAGAAGTGGAACAATCGAATAACAGAGCCTGATTCGAATGCATAGAGGGGAATGTTTTCATAATATTATAATAAAATATCATCGACATTGTATGATAAAGTTAAATTAAATACATTTAAAATTGATAGATATATATATATAACTAGATATAAATTCAATTATATATTTTTCAAATTTCATGAAATTATTAGTTTATAAAATGTAATGAAACATGAGATAAAAATATGCTACAAGAAGAAAATAATTTATCTATTAAGAATTGTAATGTTTTTATTGATTACTTTGGAATGTAATATAAATAAATATAAAATGTTAAGGTGAAGTATAAGACTATTAATACTTATAATACAATAAAAAATTATAATTATTGATTACGTTGGAATGTATATTTTATGCTATGGTTTGGCAACAAAATGTATAACAATTTTTAAACTACAATTATAAAATAATTCAAGTGATTTTATTCTTTTTTTTACGAAAGTGATTTTACTTTTGATAGGTAAGATTTGTGATTTTTTTTTTTGTTTATCTTATATATGTCTAGTGTATTTGGTACAAAAGTAAAACGAATTAAATATGCACTTTAAAATATTTAAAATTACTAAAAAAATATTTTAAAAATATAATAAATATGTTATTTTCATAAAAAACTATTCTTATTTTTTCATAAAAAATGATCTTACTGGGAAGGGTGGGTAACAAGGATTACTATTTTTAAAATATTGATCTTTAACTTGGTCAAATGTTGTCAAGTGATTAAGATATTTAGTCATTTTTGGTGAGATATGACTTTTGTTATTGTATAGGTTAAATAAATAAAAAAAATATTTTTTATGAAAAAAATAACATTAATATTAAAAAAATTAATATTTTTTTAGTAATTAAAAACACTTAGAAGTGTATATCTTTAACTCAATGGAATCTGATAAGTGAGATATGGAATCTGATAAGTGAGATTCTGGATAATTGTTTACATAATTTTCTTCTATATGAAGAAATCAAATACATTAGATAAAAGGAATATTTTTTAAGTAAACATCTAATAAACATTTTTTTTATAGAAACATTTTTCTTTTTTCATGTATTGAATTGTTGATGATACTTAAAATCACGTGTGTATCCTTTTTGTTGACAGATAAATCATGTGTGTAGCTAAAATATTATTTTTTTCTTGCAATTTAACAGTATTAAATTTTACATCTTTTTTCTTTTTTTCTTTTTACGGAAAATTTTACAACCTAGTACTTGTACATCATTTTCAATTTGAATAATGTAAATATGACTTTATTTTATTCACATGACACGATCATTTTTCTAAGTAATAATCTATCAATAATCATTTATAAACACTGATATTTAGGTAAATTTGGCATTTATTAATATATAGTTCAGTTAAATATAAATATTCAATTTTTGTTTACATATCATTCAAAATAATAAAATTTAGACTTAAATACAATTTTGATTCTCTAATTTATAAAATTTTTAATTTTACAAAAATGAATGATTAAATATTTCTATTTTAAAATAAAAATAAAAATTATTAATTTAGAAAAATTGAAGAACTAAATATCTTTAATTTATTTTAAAATAGAAGAATCAAAAGTACTAATTTTAAAAATTAGGAGATTATTCAAGTCTAAAATTTATAACTATTGCATTTTAATAAAAAAATATCAATTCTTTAAGAAATATTATGATATATATATATATATATATGTATATTAAAGCATAAACTATTCGTGCAGATTTTTAATATTATTTTGTTATTTAAATTAAATAATTGTTTTTGTAAAATATGTTTTAATTTTGAAAACTACTTTGTCTTTACAAATACAAACGTACAAGTTTATACTTTAAGTATATTTTATTATTTTTACTTTGAAAATTCAAACAAAATTACTAATTGTATCAAAACGACGGAACCGTCTCGTGTTCATTATCCACCCTCACCACCACAACTCGAAAACGAAAACGACGACAACTCGTTCGTTCCCTGCGAAAACCAAAATCCTAATCACGACTCCGAGAACCAAAGATTCGCCCAATCCGAAAACCCAAACCTCAAAAAATCAAACCATGAAAAGGGTAGAGGTAGCCAAGACGGTGCTCGAGGTCGCCGACGTGGCTTGGACCGCCGTCGAACACACCCACCATTGCCGCCACCGCCGCAGTCATCCCGTCGCCCCTGATGCCGCCGATGTCTGCTCCTCCGACCAAGATTTAGAGTCTCTGCGATCAGAAAATCGACGCCTCAGGAACTTGCTCGACTTGAATATGAAACTGCTCCAAAACCTCTCCGAGTCACCCTGCTTCGATAATTGCCCTCCCGATGTATTTTCCATTCACTCCTTTTCTCTTCTCTCATTCTATCTAATAATGTTATTTTCTCTAATATGACTTATTTCTTTCCTTAGTATTTCAATTTCATCATAGAAGGATTTTTTTTTGTAATGTTTTTAATTTTAAATTTGGGTACTAGTAATTCCTGAATAATTGGAATGGAAATCTTTAAAAAAATGTTTAGTATCAAAGAGGCTGATTTTCACCATGAGCAGCCTCAAAGGGCCAGATTGTTTTAAAGTTTGATAAATTTGATTTTAATGTTATTAATTTTGATAGAATTGAGTGTGATGAGGTCTAAATTAATTTTAGTCATGGATTTAAGTTGGAACATGTGCTACGATAGGAAACAAGCATGAATTTGTGTTACTGCATTGTATTTGGTAGTACCGATAGGGAAAAAAAAGGCTAATTTCTGGGAAAAGATATACTTTTCGAATTAGGTGCTACTGCTACTCCTTCCTTATTATTTTAAAAAAAAATTAATTTCGTCTAAGAAACTAATTGTTACTTAATATGATATTGGTCGCATTGGAAATGAACTGAGACTCCAGACATCATAAAGTTGCCACTTTGGGTGCACTACTATTGTTTCTCCTTCGTTTACGAAACAAGAGGCATTTCCATAATTTCATTCCAAGGGTTATTAGTTTGGCTTCATTATGTTTTGGGCATTGTCATGATGTTTTCCCCTTTCACTGATTATATTTTGGGGATATTTTGTTGTAGTTGAATGAGCGATTAGTTGCTACCATGAGGTCTGATGAATACTTGACTCGGCTCAAGTTCCTGCAACAGGAAACTGCTAGTGGAGGAAATCAATTTCCTTTTAAGGAGGCCACTGGTATTTAGTTAAATTTCCCTGCTGTTGAAGGTGTGCCTTTTGTGCATTGAAATACTTGGATATTGACATATTTTCTGGTTTTTGGTTGGTATTTGACAGAGCTTGATCACCGATCAGCTGACATTTTGGTCAACATTGACTCTCAAGAACCCAGTTGGTGGGTTTGGGTTACAGATGAGGTGGATCCTATTAATGTTGAGGAATTGAGTGGAATTGATGATGAGAGTTACTTGGTCATCAGCGAGGAACATGTGGTTGATGGTGTTGCCAACTTTATGGCCAGATGCATTTTATCAAACCCGAAAGCTCTGGTGCGTGTCTCCATAGAATATGCATTATTATTGATTTCTTTTGCTGCATCTGACATTATTTGCCTTGTTATAATTGCAGAATTTTTTGTCAGAGGAACTGCAGAAAAGTGAGTTTTCTGTCGGATTTTTGTATCTTTAATGGGTTTTCCTTTATATTTCCTTAATTGTAAGAAATGATTTAGAATTGTAGCTTATAATCTGCTCCTGCTAAAATGGATTCAGTAAGAATTTCTCCAATCCATGTATATTTCGTGCTTGGTGTGGAAACTGTTAGACATGAGGCCCAGCCTCGATAGAATGTTGATTGTTGAGGGTAGGAATTGGGGGGTTTATTCCCAATGGAATAAAAAATTAAAAATCAGGAACCTAGGGATTAGTTAGGTGGTTAAAACAGTAGTTGGGATGTTAGCAGGTAAAGAAGTTTAAATATGTAAAAAAGTACCAAATTGGTCATATTGGATAAATAGTTTGTTAACGCAGATTTCACGTTTGTAAGGGTGTTACCCTATTAAGAGAGCTCTCCTTGTTCCCTCACTCTCAATAACAAATAAAAGTAATCTTCTTTCCTCTTCAGCTATTTTCCCTACACTCTAGTCCAGTGATCATATGGGTTCCTTTCGATTGGGTCTGACCTGCCAGATCTCCTGTTGGAGAGATTGGAGTTAGGGCTCGAAGTTCTTTAGTGTTCCCTTGAATTGCTGAAGAGGATGGCCAGCAAATATAGATCAAAATTGTTCGAGATCAAGAAAAATGTGGAAGGAATTGATGGCATTAAGTAACTCGAATTCAACCCTTGTTTAATTTAGTCTTGATTGTGCTTACCAGTTACCAGGAACATACAAAAGATTATTCCTAATTGCATACTTTTTGTGGATGATATATTTTTATTGAGGAATCAAGGGAAATAGTTATTTTTAAAGTTGAACTTTGGAGACAGACTTTGGAATTTGCTTAAGACTAAGATGGAGTATATGCATTGCAATTTTAGCAAGAGACGAATGGAATATGTCTTGGAAATAGAAACGGGAGAAGATGTTGTACCACAGGTTTTTAAATTTAAATATGTGGGATCAATTACACGAAATGGTGTGAAAATTAATGAGATGTCGCACACATGATACAAGTGGTATGACTAAAATTGAGAAACATGTTGAGGGTTATTTATGATGGCAAAGTACCTACCAAACTTAAAGACAAGTTTTATTGTATTGTTCATAGTTATCAATAGCGGTCATAGCGGCCGAGATCGCGGTGGAGCGATAATGCACCGCTACGAAGGGTGTTGATGCGGTGCGGTTCAAGGTAGCGGACGTTGCGCCCGCGACAGGTGGTTCGCGGATCGGCCGCGATCGCGGAGGAAGCGACCGCGACTGGGAGTGCGAAAGGAAATTGCGAAAATGCCCTAACCTTTTGGTCAATATAGGGCTCTTCCTTGTGCTTCGACTTGCCACCTTTGTCGACCCTCCTCTGTGCTTCGACAATTCGACCTGCGTCGACGACCTCCCTCCTCCGGCGGCCAGTTGCTTTTCCTTCTCCGGCGACTGTCTGGTGGCTCTTTCTTCTTCTCCGTCGACGATCGTCTCTCTCTCTCTCTCTCTCTATGCTTGTCCGATTTCTTTCTTTCTTTCTCTCTCTCTTCTCCTTCTCAGCATTTTCTTTAATTCTGTTTCTTGATTTCTTCTTTTTCTGTTTTCGTTCCTCTTTTTCTTTTTTCGTTTTTTGTTTGTTTCTTTTAACTCTCAAGAGAGCAACCATTGTTTTTTTAGCAATTCTCTCTCTTCCCTTTCCATGTGGATTCGATCTTTCTAGGTTTGTGGGCTCCATTTTCCTACGTGTCCGTTCCCCACTATCTAGCTCTATCTCATTTTTTCTTTTATAATTAACCTACGGCATTTGATGCTAAGATTGCCTCTTTTTTTTATTAAAAAAATTATCTAATTATTTATGAAACAACAAAGAGGGCAGCTGCTGTAACATCTACTTCTAGGAGGGTAAAAGAAATAGAAGTGGAAGAAGAGCATGGAAACAACACAAATGAAGATGAAGAGGAGGAAGAGTACATTTCTAGTGCAAGTGGGAGTGATGAAGAAGACAATGACATCAATCTTGAAGAGGATGATGATTCAAATTAAGAAGATTGTGTTTGTCTATTTTGAATTTTGATTTCTAGAACTTTAGTTACATTTGGCTTTAGAGGGTTCAAGACTTAAAGAGTTTTTATTGTTAATGGTAATTAGTGCATGAATTTTTAGTTATATATATCTTTTTCAGCTTATATATTTATATTATAAATTTTTTAATACATGTATAAAAGCATTAGAATAGCAGTCATCTCGCTACCGCTATCCCGCTATCCCAGTTTTTGAGGGTGACCGCTCCGCTCCGCTATCCGGGATTGATAACTATGGTATTGTTATGTTCATCTTTACCCTATATGGTAGTGAATGTTGGGCTTTAAAGAATCAACATGAGAAAAACTGAGAGTAGCAAAAATAAAAATGTTAAGAGTGATGGGATTTGTGACCAGTCAAGAAAGGATAAGATATAAAATGATTGTATTCGAGAAAAGTTGGTGTAACATTGATTGAGGAAAATATGACAAAAAATTAGTTAAGGTGGTTTGGACACGTACAAAAGAGTATGCGAGAGGGACCGGTGAGAAGACTAGATTACATGGTTTTTAGTCATGTGAAAATGATAGAAAAACTAAGAAGGACATTTGAGGAAGTTGTCAAGAGAGATCTCGTGGAAAATACTATCCTTAAAGCTTTGGTCTTTAACCGAGTGGGATAAGGCTTTGTTGTTGTTGGAATAACTTCCTAATACAGAACTAGAACTGCCTACTTCAAACCTTAGCGGATCAGGATTGCAAGGGCAGATAATTTCTTTTGACATACAACAGACTAGACTTTTTGAGAAAGTGCAATTAGGCTTCATCAATATAGATGGGACTGCAGTGCATCTGGTTCATTTTTGGATGAGCAAAACCACAAAACACATGGTAAATTTCAGAGTGGCATTCATGTGAAGATTTGATTTTATAGACTAGGGAACATGTAAAAAAAGATTGTTGACATTGCAGCAGAAGGGAATTGTGGAGGAATACATCCAAGAATTTGAGGTTTTGGTGGCAAATACACACTGGCAACTTCAGAGGACTTGATATTGTGTTATTTTGTGGGAGGATTGAGACCCAAGATGTGATGCTGGACACATCCACATGACTTGAGGGAGATGATGACCTACGAGAACTATTAACTCTGCACAAGACATTGAGAAAAAACTGAGTCTTTGGGAAGCAACAGTTCTGAAACTCAAACATAGATTTTCACTGTCTGGTTGGTGGGGGATTCCTCAGCAATGAGTATAGCCCAGACAGTAAGGGGTTATGAACGCAACCTACAAGGGAGAAGCAAAGCTCCAGCAATGGCTCCATGGAGAAAATGAGTCAGTGGGGCTGCTTCCCTAAAAGGTCAAAATTCCCTTCTACTCCCCAATCTCAAGTATGTGGCCCGAAAATGAAGTAAAGGATGAAACTGCTAATATTTTCCCCACCAAATGTCTCAGCTCCAACAACTACTCAAGAAGTATCATATTGTCCACTTGGTGCTTGAGACTTTTCCTCCAATCAATGTATGATCTTATTGCCTCATGAAGGAATAAACATCAAGGGCCCAACTGGTGGGGTTTTTGCTTAGGGAGCTAGTTATAACATTAGTAGGGGATGTCTGGAGGTAAGGACGTTAAATAAGTGAAATGTGTACATATTTGGTCAGATTGGAATAATATATTTATTGAGATTTCTAAGTTGTTAGGACCTTACCCTTGCAAGTGAAGTTCTTGTTCTGACTCATCATAGAAACAACAAAATATTTCTCCATTCTTCTCAATTGTTTCTTTCCCAGCTATTCACCCTATACTCTAATTTAGCATTCTTGTGGGTTCCTATCAGAAAATATTGTTCATAGCAACCATAAACTTTGTCTTTTAGTTGTAGTCATTAAGTGGTGACTGTTGTTCGGCATGAATGATTCAAGGGGATGAAGACCCATTTAAACAGGCTGGATTTTATTCTCAGATAGCCTTCCAATGTAAGGATTTTTTCTTTTTTCTATTTCTTTTTCTAGATCTATTGCTTTTATATTAAAATTTCTGATCTTTGGAGCGATTTGAAAACTTTTTACATGTGACAACCAGAATTTAGAATTTATTCATATAAGGACTAAAATAAAAAACGTGTCAAGTGTAGAGACCAAATTTATAATTCAACCTTATTTTATTCCTTTTCCTATCAACCATTGACAAAATTTACATTGATATGATTTTGAATGAAGTATCCAACTGCATTTTTGCAATTTGTGATTAATTAACTAAATGCTTGTATCTATTTCAAATTATTTGATGGCAGCGCTATCGAAAGCATTGCATGGTACAAGCAAACTGGAAAAGATTTTAGATATTTGGGAAGCTGGAAAGTTGTTTTATTGTCTGTCTACCTGGGGACTTGCTTTGGCAGGGTAACTCTCTATCTCAACTGTTATTATGCTTTCAAGAACGTACTTGTATACCTCATCTTTTCCTGGCCATGAGAAAGACAAAATGACAGATACATGGCATAATGAAAATTGATTATAATTTCTAAAAGAAACAAATTCAATGCTTTAGTTGTGATATTTTAAATGTAAGTCTTTCAAATAGTTGAGTTTTATACTCACTTAAGGCAGGTTCTTACTAGTGGTATGAATCTACCAAGAGCTATATGATGGACATGTACAATTTCAGCAATGGTTTCCTGTTAAACATGTATGCATGTGTTAGTGCGTACATGGTTAGACATTGTGTATGCAACAACCAATGTAAAACTTGTTGATATACCAGAAATGGATTACTTGCAACATATACTTAGAGAGAAAAATTATTAAAGTTCATACTGATTGGACCAGGGATAAGAGTTTGGACTTAGAAGGGAGGCCTAAGGTTTGGAGAGTGTATGTGAGGAGAAAGAGGGGTGAGAATAGTAAGGGTGAGGTGGCAAAGGCTGTAACAGAATTGCCAAACATGTGAGAAAGGGATTTGGGAATATATAGGGAATGATTAGGAGAGAGAGGGATCATCGTTGATTTGTGAATTCTGTTATGGACAGAGGGCAGTAGCCTCTCCGTAGGAGCCTAGCTCTGTGGCAGTAGGATTACATTCCTTCTGTATTTTTTCCTTTTCTGTTAGCAAATAATACAATTGTTCCCAGATTTACATATACTTATCCTTCTCTGGTTTTTGGTCCCTAACACATACAGTATAGTATGTTATTGTAAAGAGTACTTATAAAAGTTTATACAGATTGATCATCATTAAATACAGTGAAGATGGAAACTATATAGCATAAGGAACTTGTGTGGATGTATCAATTTATCATTGATTTGAAATATTTTAATTTAATTGTTTTCTCTGCAAATTTAATGAAGCCGTGATCATGTTGGCATCATATGAAGTGCACTGCTAAACTCATGTTTGCATCATATGAAGTGCTCTGCTAAACCCATGTTTGCAACTTAAATTTCTAATATTTTGGATATAGAGTAAGAAGGGTTTCTCTTCAACTCAAGTAAATAAACATTGAATTAGAAAGACATGCAGCATCCCCATGAACTCGTTTAGCGAGGGCTATCCTAGTTTTATTCAAGTTAAACCTAAAACGTGTATTGGTCAATGATTTCTATCCTGAAGTTCCATTACAATCAAGTGCTAGCACATGTCAATGAAAATGATTTCCCTTTAACTTTTTTATTTTTTACTAATTTGATGACAGGCTTTACCAAAGTCGTGCAATTTTAAGAGTTGCTGCGAAGGGTGTTCATTCAGGAAGTAAACTTGCTCTCAAGTCTCTCTAAAGATTGCTGTTCCATGACCATGGCAAAATGCAAATGTATAATGAATGAATGCTAGTGCATGGAGTTGGCAGTTCCTTGTCTGACTATAAACCTATTTGGTAATTGCTTCCTACAAGATCTAGCTGATGTAAATAATTTGTAAATAAAATTATTCGTTGTCTTATCTAGCTGCGTATCCCGCTCTGGCTTCTAATGCTGCAGCTAGTGTTAAATTGTACTGAATATTTCATTATTGAATAATTTAATGCTTGTGTTTTTCTTACTCCCCTTGAAGACTTTTTTTTCTTGTAGATGTTAATTTACTATACATGATTAGCCAAATACGCTGAGTGGACCCCGGATATACATCTTTCGTATTTATGAATGTCAGTACACTTTTTTTCTCCATGTTTTCTCCCTCAATTTGCAAAGGTGTGTTCAATCAATGCACGGGCCAGACTTGTAAGTTTGCACATGCTAGCATAGTATATAGCATGTGTGAGACTACAAGTGCAGCAAGTGTGTTGAATGGTCTTACAACCTTTTGGGATTTCACTATTGCCATAAAGCATCAGGCGTTAGCTAGCTTTATTGGAAGCTGCTAATGAGGGGTAATAACAGGTTTTTAACCAGGAAAATAAAAATAATACTAGCTAGTGTTTTAATTCATATTAGCTTAGTTTTGCTAATTAGATATGAAAAAATTATAAATTAAGTTACATATGAAAATAGTAAATAATAATTGTTTAATGACCTGCATTTTTGTTTAATTATAATTCATTTTTAATTCATAGTAACTTAGTTTTGTTAACTAGATTAATTCAATGATTAATTGATTACAATAAATTATTTATAATTTTGATAGTCATATAATTTATATTTATAATATATACATATGAAGAAAAAAAAAAAGAAATTTACATTTGACATCCCAGGAGTTCTACAAATTAAACTGATTTCTAATAACTATGAAAACCTACATGTAGCATTAATTGGTTTAATTGAAATATATTGTTTTTAACGTAATCCATGTTATTATATCAATTGGTTTAATTAAATTGATTTCTAATAACTATGAAAACCTACATGTAGCATTTAATT
>PYAF01002085.1:333718-348934 GCA_007407185.1 Glycine tomentella
ACTATATTTTAAAATAACAAATAAATCTAAACTTAAAATTTATAATATGTATAAAAAAACTTAAAATTTATATGCAAAATACTACTTTAAAAATATGTAATATAATACTCATTCATATCTAAAAGTCCTCATTTTTACACGTAATATATAATAATTGTAAATTATTTGATATCCTTCTTTATGTAAATAAAAAAATGTAACAAAAAAATGTAACTGATAATTTAAATATTTGATAACTATTTGATACATGATAAATATGTAGTACAAAAGTCTTCTTATTTTTCATAAATTTTTAACTATTAAAAATTCAACATATTTCGTGCATGGCATGCATATCTTGAATTTTGATTTTAACTTAAAAATATATGGTTAAAAATTTCATTGCATAAAAAAATTTAGTTTTAAATTTTTATTGTAGCTAAGAACTCTTTATTTTAGATTTTTTGAAATATTATTTAACAATAGTTATTTAATTTACTACTATACCTAAGACATAATTATTTTTTATTTCTATCATTCATTATATTTTTTTAAGCCATAGTTTACTAGATATATAATTAAAAGTAAATTAAATTCGCATCCTCTGTGTTTTTTTCAAATTGCATCCAATATCCCTCATTTTTTTATATATTACTTTTACTCTATTACGTTAAAGTCGTTAACTAACGTTAATTGAAATATCTGAAATGATGAAATTGTCCGTTAGAGTAAATTACACTCACACACGTTGTGTTTTTTTTTTCAAATTGTATCGATATTACTTTTATCCGACGGCGCCAATGTCCAAGGAATCAGGCACAGCGATGATGGTGGTTGAAGCTACGATGGGGACGAGAAGGTGGTGGAGGTATATATGAAAGTGACGACGACGACTATGGTGGAGGCGGTGACTATGGTGATGGTGGTTGCTTTGGCGGGAGTGAGTGCGTCCAGATGTCGTGTTGGTGGGTGAGGATGACTATGAGGAGGGAGATGATGCTGCCGTGGGAGAGGAAGGAAAAGGAGAAGGAAGTGGTGGTGGTAAGTGAAGATGGATGGTTGAAGAAGAATGTTTGTAAAACTCAAAATGCGATTTGAGAAAGAAGTGAATATATTTTAGACATAAATTTTCATTAAAAATTATGTAATAAGCATGTGTCTACTTTCTATTAAATTATTAAATGATGTTTAAGAAAGGGGGAGTATGGATGTAATGTAAGCTAAATAGTTAAAGAGTTTTTTTTGTAGGGTGAAAAAAGAAAAGATATTAGATACAATTTAGAAAAAATAGAAGGGATGCGACTATAATTTACTCTATAATTAACTATATTTACAATGGAAAACAATAATTAATAATCAAAATATTATATTTAATCGTTAATAATTTATAAAATATATTTAACCCACACGGATCAGTGTATTTATATGCTTATTTGATTATGTAAAGACAATAATGCATAGGTTAATAGTTGAAAACAAATTAGAAAAACAAAAAAAAAACCTTAAAATATGAGAGAAAATCAAATTATACCATATAAATATGACCAACTAGTATATCATTCAATAATTTTTAGTTTAGTAATATTTTTTAAAACTCATCATCTAAAAAACTAGGATATTTCATAATTGGTAAAAAAAATTGGTTGAACCGGTAAAAATTGATGAAAATCGACATTGATCGAATTAGTCTTATCTATTTTTTTCTATTTTAAAAAATAAATTAAAAATATTTTCAAGATAAATAATATATATATATATATATATATAATATCACTAATTTTGTCAACTGTTATTTTTTTTAGCACATAATTGAGTCATTTATACTAATCTGTAGTTTTAAGAAAGTTAGTGATGATTCTGGAGAAGGTCTTATTAAAGTGCAGAACCTAGTATTAAGAAAGCTTTTTCTTTCAATCACCGAATTGTATATTCAGTTTCTCTTTTGCTTTTGTATACGGTAGATAATGTTTTATAATAATATGTTAAACAATTATTCACTTTATTCCAGCCTTATCTTTTTTGACAGTATAAATACTTGAATATATTTTATCTCTGTCATTTTTTATATGAGGTGTCTTTCTGCTGCGTATTGTATTTTGTGATAGTATAAAAAATGTAGTAGTCGAAACATACATATTCAGTTTATATTTATAAGAATCACGTAATGGTTAGATACGATGAGTTGTAATTGATTGTGCTTAATATTGAATTTTTCCACATGAATTTATTATATTTTTATGATCAATTAGAATAAAATAATTAAGTTTGTCAGTAGCCTACAAGTATTAAGAGATAATGATAATTTATTAGTTTTATCATAAAGAGTTTAAACATGAATCTATTTTATGTTAAAAAAAGCTTAGTCCATCGGTAAATTTTGATGACATATTAACTCGTGCGTTTTTTTGTTTTAGGTCAAATACTAATCTCAGTTCACTGGATAGAAACTAATCTCACCCGTAGTGCATAACTATCGTTTATCAAAGGGAAATTTTACATACTGTGAGAATCAAACATGGATTAAATAGATTGTTCTCACTCATGTGAACACAACAAGATCTTATATTACTGCGTCAATCCTTTGGATTCGACTTGTGTGTTTTTGAATTATTATACAAGCTTTTATTTATTTGTTTGGTTCTTATTAAGTTCAATCTTTTATTATCTTTTATGACATAAATGAAGTTCCTATTTTGGCTAGCACCCTTATGGCAAGGTTGTCATCAATGAAGCTCATTGGAGTCAAAGGTGTGAGGAAACACATTAAGGAGATAGAGGGATATAGTAGCTCAATTGAAGTCAGTTGAAATGGATATTTCGATGTCTTTCTTGGTGCATCTGATTCTGAAATCACTCTCATTACAATAGGGTCTTTTTAAAATATCATATAATACATATAAAGACAAATGGTCAATCAATGAACTTCTGACCTTGTGTTTCAAGAAGGGAGACTTGCTCAAGAAATTTGTGAATGTACTCTTAATGTGACTCAAAATAATGAGAAAAAGGAAAAGAAGTGTATTCCTCCTATTGTCAAAATCAAGGAGTCAAGGTGTTTTTTCTGTAAGAAGAAAGAACACATGAAAAAGGATTGCTATAAGTACAAGGCTTGGCTTGGAAAGAAGGGTCATTCTTGTTCTTTTGTATATTTTGAATCTAATATGGTTGATATTTGTCATGATACACATTGGATTAACTCTTGATGTACAATCCATATTTTTAACACCATGCAAGGCTTCTCAAGGCAGAGGGAGCCAAATGAAGGTGAACGGTTCATCTATTCCAAAAATTGGATGCATTCTCATGTGGTAGTTGTTAGCACATGTAGACTTATTTTAGGATATGGATTTGTTTTTGAATTGAATAATGTCTTTAATATTACTGAATTTTCAAGGAATTTAATTTTTGTTTTTGAGACTTATTCCTTTGGGTTATTTAACAAATTTTAATGCATCTAGATTTGATTTATTGTTTTTTGGAAATGGCATGTTAAATGATTGTTTATTCAAAATTAATTTAACTAACACGATTATGAATAGTTTGATAGCTACACAAGAAAACGCTGATATTAAACGTTATATCATGAATGAAATTGTGGCATAGGAGGCTAGGACATATCTGCATGGAAACAATTAAAAGGTTGGTGAATGATGGAGTACTTAGACTCTTGACTTTACTAACTTAAACACTTGTGTAGACTGCATAAAAGGAAAGCAGACTAATAAGAAAAAGAAAAATTCCAAAAGAAGTTTCAAAATATTAGAAATTATACATATTGATATGTGTTGTCCCGATATGGACTCACACGACCAAAAATATTTCATCTCTTATAGAAAACTACTCACAATACATGTATCTTTACATAATTCATAATAAATATGAAGCTTTGGATGCCTTTAAAGTTTTCAAGGCAAAAATAGAGAAACAATATGGAAAACAGATGAAGATTGGGAGGTCAGATAGAGGTGGTGAATTTAATGACAAATACACTGAAAATGGACAAGCACCTTATCCTTTTGTAAAGTTTCCTCAAGAGCATGGTATTAAGGCTCAGTACACCATGTTACTAGATCAAAATGGTGTGGCTGAAAGAAGAAACTAAACCATGGTAAAGAGTATGCTTAGAAATTTCAAACTTCCTCGTTCACTATGGAGTGAAACTCTTAAGATAGTTGTGTACATATTAAATCGAGTTCCAACTATTGTGGTCCCTAAAACCCCTTTTGAATTATGGAAAGGTTGGAAACCAAGTTTAAAACATGTGGGTGTTTGCCCAGCTGAAGTTAGGATCTATGATCCAAATGAGAGGAAGTTAGACCCAAGGACTATTAGTGCATATTTCATTGGTAATGCTAAAAGGTGTAAGGGGTACAAATTTATTGTCCAACTCATAGCACTAGAATTGTTGAATCAAGAAATGCAAAGTTTATTAAGAATGAAGTGGCAAGTGGGAGTGGTTTAACTCAAGTCATTGGTTTGAGAAAGATCATTGCAAAGACAAAGTTCCTACATCAAGTTATAAGCTAATAGTTTTTGGTAATTGTCACCAAAATCAAGTAACTCAAACTCCACATCAAATTGAACCTGTTCTAGGAGATCCAGTTGAACAACATCCTATACAAGATGTTGAGCAACTTACTGAACTATAGATGTTGTGGAAGTAGCATTGAGAAGATAAACTAGAATTAGGAAATCAACAATTCCTAGTGATTATCAAGTGTATTTACAAGAGTCTAAGTATGACTTTGGAGTTGAAAATGATGCTAAATGTTTTCACAAGCAATTAATAGTTGTTTTTCTAAGTTGTTGTACAATGCTATGAAAGAAGAATTGGATTCTATGCAAATAATGAAGTTTGTGATCTTGTTGAGTTGCCTAATGGGGTAAAACCTATTGGATGTAGGTGGGTCTTTAAAACCAAGAAGGACTCACTAGGAAACATTGAGAGATACAAAGCCTTGATTGGTTGCCAAAGGATTCTCTCAAAGGGAAGAAGTTGATTACAGAGAAACCTTTTCTCTTATGTTTATGAAAGACTCCTTATACATAGTAATGACATTAGTTGCTAATTTTGACTGGGAATTACATCAAATGAATATGAAAAAGGATTTCCTAAATGATGATCTAGAGGAAAAGGTTTATTTGACACAACCTGAAGGTTTTTCCTCTAGTGATGGGGTTCACATGGTTTGCAAACTCAAGAAATTTATATATGGACTGAAACATGAATCCTGCCAATGTTATTTGAAATTTCATAGTGTCATCAGTAACGTCCCTAATTATCGACTTCTCGGAAGCTCTCACACTATGACACTTCACGTGATGACATTTCACTTAACTCCTCGTTGGTCAAAACCCTCCACCGGTCAGAACCCTCCTTAAGTAGTCCTTTCTGAGATTTCAACAATCAATTATGTCTGCTTTCAAGATCAATGACTGACCCCACAAACCAATACAAGACTTTTTAACAAGCTTTGTCCTTACTCAAATGCTTTCTGGAAAACTTCTTAGAAGGTCACCATTCCATAACTACTCTAAGCCAAGTACGCTTAGTTGTAGAGTTCTTAAGTAATAGGCTACCGAAAAGTAGGTGCAACTTGTTAGTATAGGTAGTATCGATTAATTCCTTTAAGTCATCCTCAACTGCACAGTCTTATACTTGTACAACCTCTGGATCACTATCATTTTAGTGTGATTCACTCTGGGTATTACATGCCTACTAGCTTGCACCTAGTTCATCCTCGAACTACATCGTACTGGGAGAGAGGTCTACTTTGATACCATTTGTAATGCACCTGATTGTCGATTTCTCTATGGCTCTCACACTACAACATTTTACATGCTGGCACTTCACTCAACTCCTCCTTGGTTAGAACTATTCATTAGTCAGAAAAATCTTCTGTAACTAACCATTTTCGAGACCTCAACAATATGCTTCAATTGCTTTATAGGATCAATGACTGACCCACAAATCAATATAAGACTTTTCAGCGTGCTTTGTCCTTACACACTTTTTGGAAAACTTTCTAGAAGGTCACCCATCCCATAACTTTAATGATAAACTATCGAAAAGTAGATGCATTTTGTTAGTATATGTAGTAATAATTAATTCTTTTAAGTCATTCTCAATTTTACAATTTCATACCAGCACATTCTCTGTATCATTCTAAATTTGATGTGATTCATTTGATGTATTACATCATCTCATCATTTAGGAATACATGAAATTTGGACTCAATAATAGATAATGAGTTTGCTCATTCAATTAAATTGTTGCTTTTGCTAAGAGTGATTACATTGTGACACATGAAAGGTAATAATCATTTTATTAAAGAATCTATCGCCATAATTGATGTGATTAACTTTTGGGTGTGAGCATAAAGTTACCAGTATTGTAAATATTATAAAATGTGACAAATATTGGACAAAGTGGGAGAATGATAGACTTATTTGAATTTTAAAAATAAATCTTGAGTGGTCCTAATTTTTTCACCCACTATTCTTTTTGTTTTTCTCACTCATGAATTTGGTCACTTTATTTTCAATTAACAATCATGTTAGTATAGGCTGTAACCGTTATCTACATACCCCGTAAGATAGGAGTCAGTTGAGAAACACACAGAAATACCATCAGTTGGGTCATAAGGAAACGTAGCCAGCATCATTGCTGTTAGTTAGGACCTTCAAAAGTGATTGACAACAGATTATCCCTTGAATAACTAACCCTTACTTGCACAGAGGACAAGATATTACACTGAAGCACCAAATAATAAAAGGCCAAGTGTTTCATGAAACCTGAGATCCCATGGTTTTAAAGATTACACACATCAACAACAACAGAAAGGGGGGAACCTATGAGTCTATGACAAAGCAATGGGACAGAACAGGAACCACCAGAAAATTGAGAAGATTACAAAGCCACAGAGATCAACAACTTTACAAGCAATAACATAAAGGCAAATGTCAAAACAGGCATCGGATTCGCCAAGGAAGGAGCAGCAGAAGCACTAGAAGCAATCCTACTAACAGGGCCATTTGCAGGTGAGAATCCTGGAAATGACCTGGTTGCAGGCATGACCGAAGACTTGGGAGCTGTTAGACCGGTTCCTTCTGATTTTGGTGACAGTGATGGTGATGGTGACAATGATGGTGCAAAGGCAAATGCCGATTCCCTTATAACAGATGTAGGTGGTGCTATAAGTGGAGGGAATCGCTGCAGTCCTGCAGCATTATTTCAAATATATTCAGAAGCGATGTCAGAAATTAGGACTTACAGTATCAGTTCAGTAAACTTGTCATCATATTTTTTGTGTTATAGGGGGGCAACAGTAATTGAAACTAGGATCTTCCCAACTATTGCTACCTGAAATCAATACTTTAATCTGCATTATCAACTTATATGATACCAAATCTAACCCACCTTGCTTTTGCAACTAAACTCAAAGAGGTTTAATTCACATACAATATGATTGTCATGAGATAGCTCATGGGAAAAATCATCAAGACTGAATATAGTTCATTGTGGCTCTAATATTTCAAAGTCTCACGCATTTAATGCATCATCTATCAAGAATTATAACATTTTCAAGAAGGATTGAATTTATCCATCTAGTGAGATCTAACTTGTCAGAAAATAGACCACACAAGCAGAAAATAACCCCCCTCCCACAAAAGAAAAAACTCAAATAAAATTTATTATGATAGATCAGAAAAGGATTTGGCTCCTCTAAAGTAAGGGTAAAATAAATAATTCTAGTTGTTAATAAAGAAAACAAAAATTGATATTTTAATTTTTCAACGCATCAAAATCGATCCCTTTGTTAACAAAAACTAACAAACTCATGATTAACATTTTTTGATAAAAAAAAATGATTTGCTATGTATGTGATTGTGCACATAATATTAACAGCCGATTTTATCATCAACAAATCACTCACTTTACCCCCTAGAGGATCTTAATCCACCAAAATAAGGCTTATTACAGTGGATTACAACGATACAACTTTTACAAGTGAATAATGAAATTTCACAATACATTTGTAGTTGAAATATACAAAAAACTTGATGCTAAACTCTTACCTGGACAACGAGGCTGAAGAGATGGGGACAACCTGCAAGGTGGCAATAAAGATTCAATGAACTTAAGATTAACCAGCAAAATATATGATAGAAATATCTCAATCACATAAGAAGGTCCACAGAGGATAAACTTACGATGTTATTGTGGTGCCACTAACAAAACCATCATAATTGCAAGACGTGACATTGCAACCAGAACTACTTTGTTGCACAGTAACATTCCCAAGCATAAGATTGCTGTTTTTGCATTGCATGCTGGAGCAAGAGACAGCTAGAGAAGAGGGCATACAGTATAAACTGCAGGTAGAGCGACAAGCCCAAATGAACATGTTAGTAATAGATCATTATTCTCTTAGCAATAAGAATGTACATTTACTTAAAAATGGGAGAAGGAACAAATTGCAACAGGAAAAGAAAAGTTGCTTAGTTAGTACTTCAAATCTTGTGGTCCACAGCTACACTGCACACAGTGGCTAGCTGTAATGGTATAGCTTCCATTAGGGACAAGCAAGCCATAATCAGAAGCATATTTTGGAAAATTTGATGCACAAGCTGTAACAAGAGAACAGGATTAGTGACTCATTTATGCAGTAGAATTTATAAGGTAGCACAAACAAAATCACCATCCCTACTTCAGGATGAAATCATAGACCTTGCACTAAAAAATCATCAATGTGAAAACTTGAAAAACACAAAAATCAAAAACTTAAATCTGAACAGGCATAAATAGCATTGAAATATTAGGCCAGAAGGTTTACTCATCATAAATAACGTAACACAACCAAACATACAAAGAAGATTAGGCCTTGTAGTTTGAGAAAATATTTTCAATTTTCATACCTTATTTTCATTAAAAAATGTTTTTTTTTTGGTAGTTTTCTCTGTATCAATCTTTAACTATGAAAAGAAAAGTTAAAATATGATAACATCAAATGGCAAAGAAAAAGAAAAACTTTAACATGCCCTCACTTCTCCAACAAGGTGAAATCCTTTTCCCTCAAGTAGAAAGAAAACCAGAAATTACCAGGTATTGGAACAGCAAGAATATCACCATCAGAGATAGCTGTAGTCCCCATGTCATTGGCATTCATCAAATCAGTAAGAGTGGTGAAATATCTAGCTGCAATTGCAGCCAAAGTATCAATTGGCTGAACCACATAGGAAAGGTAAATTGAAGGCAAAGAGTTATCACTCTCATTGAAGCAAGTGCATGGAAGTGGCACCACAAGGTTCTCACCCACATCAAGCACTGAAGGATCGTCACCTATGGAATTAGCCTCCCAAAGCTGATCAGGGGACACCAAACCCGCATATATTGAATTTGCAATGGAAGAGAGAGTATCAGAAGGTCTAGTCCTGTAATGAGTAGACACTGATTTTCTAATACCATCAACACATGAACATGTGATAGGGACTTTGAGGAAGAGCTTGGAAGGGAGAATGTGGTGCTCTACGTCAGGGTAAGAGATGTCAATGGCATTGGCAGTGAGAAGTGCAATAGGGTCTATTTGGAAGAGAGAAGCAACCTGAGAGACCTTGAGGTCAGTGTAAAGTGTGTAGCCAAGAAGAGCATTGCATGAATCATAGTTGGAGCATGGCTCTATAGTTGATTTGCATCTCATTGGAGATGCATTGAGTAGAAGATGCAAGAGTAATAAGAGGAAGGTGCAATGCAAAATGGGGTTTTGATTTGGCATTGTGTGGCAATGGCTTTCACTATTCCACGCACACCACACCACTCCTTATGTGTGAAGAATTGAAAATTTGAGAGTGGTGGACACCAAGAAAAGCTTAAACAAACATGAGTTATTGGTAGGTGGAGTGTAGAATGTTCTTTGGTGAAACTAGAAGAAAAGAAGGTGAATGAAGATGCTTTCTACTTGAGAAATGAAGTTTGCTTTGGTTCTCAAAAAGGAATTATTGATTTAGCCAACATGGTAGTATATATAATGTGATCTTCCTATTCAAACAATGTTTTCAGGAAGAAGATATGCATGAGAGTGATGAAGGGTGAGAGCAAGAGTGAAAGATGAGTTGTAGTGAAAGGGAAAGTTATTAAAAAAAGAGGAGTTGGAGTGTTCATGGTAGCAAGATCATTGAGTTTTCAAGTTCCAACTAGTTTGTCTCGTTGGACAGGTTGTCCTGATTTTTTTTTCATTTTTCAAAAAAATAATAATAATAACAGTTATATTTTTAGTTATTTATAATTTGTTTTAGGATCTTAATAATACTAATTTAAAAATAAACGATATATATTTTTTTTATTAAAAAACACGTTTAAAACATATTAAAAACTCTATATAAATTAGAGTATATATATAACTTGAAAGGTAAGGTTTTCACTTTTTACATTCTTTTTGTTAGTTTATTATCTATATTTTCTCATTTTTCTTTTTAAGTTTGAGTCTAACTTAAGAATCATTTGGAGTAAAAGAAATTATAAAAATATTAAATTATAAAGTTGTAATATAAATATTAATAAATTAGAAAAAATTGATCAGTACAAAATTTAAATTTATCTTGATCTCGTGTTATTTATGTAATTTTTATTTATTTAAAATATATTGAATTAATAAAATATTAACATTAAGAATGTTTGAATTTTTCTTATTTAATATTATTCACTTGATTTTTTTTATTTTAGTTTAATTTTCATTAAGCAAAAAATCATTAAATTAAAAAGTTTTATTTGAATTTTTTAATATTTTATTTTATACTCACTCTTCTCCTTTATAATAGTCGTTTAAGCATCTTACACCCTAATTGAACACGTATCAAGGTGCGCGAGAAATGTAAAATCACTGGAAGTACAATAATCTTTTTTCTTTATTATATATCCAGAAGCTTAATAATTTCGCAAAAGAAGAAAAAAAAAAGAAGCTGAAAATTTTATAGTAAAAAATATATTTATAATCTCTATATTTTATTAAATATTATTTTTAGTCTTTAAATATAATAGAATTTAATTTTTGAACTTTATAAAAATATGTTTTTAGTCTTTTCTCACAGCTTAAAATAAAAAAAGCATGCTTAAATAATACAACATCATGAAAGTTTAATTAAGAATTTGAAACAAGATTAAAGAAAACTGCTTAAAGAAAATCACAGGAATTAAAAATATATTTTATCCAAAAATTTACGCTGTCCCCAGTTGCGGAAGCTAAAATTCTCAATCTAACGGTTAATAATTAGTTATGCAGTATAATTTCACACTGAGCACTTCCCGTTTTCTGTTACATTCCAGGTCCCAGCCAACACCAGTCTCAGTTTCAAAAACCCTCGTTCTAAAACACCACTCCCAAATCTCAATTTCGAAAACCCTCATTCATTCATTCAATTCAATCACTCAAATTCCATGAAGGGTTCCTGCGATCTCGGCACGCCGAAGCGCCGAAAAGCAGAGCCCAAAGAGCAATGTTCCCCTGCTGCCGAGAACACCGTGAAGAGGAGGAAGTCCCCAGCAAAACTCACTCCAACAAAAAGAGCCTCCAAGGTCACTCATTTTTTATTATTGTCATTATTAATGTTTTTAGTTATTGCGTTGCGATGAATTAGAGTTATTTGATGTTCGGAGCAAGTGTTTACATGCTAATTCGCTAACTTGCCTTGATGGTGTCTTTGGTAGATAGGAGCGAAAATAATATTGAAGAGAAATTTTGTATTTTTTGTATGGGACCCACACCTTTTATATTCTACTTCAATTCAAAAATTCATCCTCTATTTTCATCCTCTCTATTTTCATCCTCAAAACCAAACCCAACCTGATTGTGAAAATTGAGAAATTTTTTTCTTCTAATCTGTGTCGTTTGCTTGAGCAGAATAGCACACCGAAGAAAAATGGATTGGTTGTCGGTTCACCTGATTCGGCTTGGAAGATCGATTTGCGGTTGGAGGCAAAACTGTCAGCGGAGGTTAGTGTTGTTGTTTAAAGCTGTGTGTGATTTTTTAGGAAATCTTTTGTTTTTGGTTTGAGCTGTGTGGAATAGTGATATGTGGGTGAAAATTTTGATTATGTGACCTGTTGGTGCACTGAGCTAGGTTTTTTTTATGGCTAAGAATTTGTTAGTGTGATGTGATAAGTAGTGTGCTTTGTGTTCCTTTATGAAACAGGAAGATTCGAGGGTGTTTGCGGGGCGGAAAATACATCCCTTTTTTTCGTTGTGGAAGGTGGAGAAGCAAAATCAGGAACAGGAACGTGCTTTACCTGCGGCTAAGAGGGAAGGGAGCGGGGTTACATGTGGTCCTATTCATGTATTTGAAAATGTTCAGGTATGGTGGTTGTGTCTGTGATTTGATGTTGCTGCCTCAATGTGGTCAAAGGGTAGCTTGATTTGTGAATTCTTCCAAGAATTAGGTGTTTGGCCTCTATTTGGTGTAAAATATGGGGCCTTTTGAAGGGGTTTGACTTATAGATATGTTGAGGGGTCGGGAGCTCTGTTCCATTCGTTTTTTCATTGTTTTAGTTTCTTCTGCTCTTCATTCATTACTATAAATTTCTTCTTTTATTCAAAAGAATGATCAAATGTTGGTAAATGTATTTCCTTGTTCTCTGGGTTTTAAATTCTGCAATTTCTTCATGTCAATGCAGGATGGTGCTTCACCCCTTGACTGGCGTGACTGGACATTTTTGGATAAGACCACTGTTGTAGATTTTGGTACAGAAAGTTCAAATTTATCTATTATGGAGGGTTCTGTTTAATCCTTAAATTTTGATAACTTACCTAGTGCTATAAGACCCTCAAGTGCTTCAAGTTCTCACAATGCCATGTCTTGCTCAAGTCAACTTTCTATACAGCCAGATAGTATGCTGGAGATATCACCACCAAACTCATATGTGCTAGCTATTGAGCAAGCAATATGGCCTTTGAAGCCAGAAGATGCTAAAGTGGTACACAATTTATTATTCTATAAACTACTTGGGGCCTTCTGTCCCTATCCCTAATACCCTGTCCCCTTTTCACAGCTTTATGTAATCACTGGAAGCTAAAATTATTGTCAGGACTTGGGCTTGGAGGTGAATGAAAATACTTTTCCAGGGCATAAGGGCATTTTCAGAAAGTCAGATACTGAGCCACCAAATAAATTTCTTCAAGAAAGGTAAACTCAGCATGAACCAAACCAAAATATCTTGGTGATAATATCTGTAAATTTGTTTCACGAAAGAGGCTAAAAGGAGCATTTTTAATTTGATTAACTAAAAGAGTTTAATGATCATGTATTTACAATGTAAAACATTTTTATATTGTCGTCCAAACATAATAACTTTTAAAGTAGTTATCATAAGAGTTTAATGTCTATGTGTAAAGGGTTTAAAACGGTTCTACATTGTCATTCAATTAAAAGTTACCATTTGAATTTTTTTAAGATAATTATTTTAAAAGTTAACAAACTTACCATATATGATAGACTAAGATCGAATGATTGTGTAAAATTTTTTATACTATTAGTATATAACATTTTTTTCTCTTATTATAAAAGTCAACTAACTTATATGTTATAATTGGATGACCGTGTAAAACTTTTTTATATCATATTAGTGTATAATCATTTTTCTCTAACCAAAAAAGTAAATTTAAATTTAAGGGACCAAGAGTAATAGTGACCTAAATTTCAGAAAACTAAAAATATATTTAAGTCTTATTATTTTAAGCTAAAAGTTATATATCTTAGTATTCAATTAAATTTTCCTCTTATTTGTAGGTTTCTTTAAATTATTATTTTTGTAATTTTTTCCTATAAAAAATAATTTTTATGTAGTGAGAGATTTATCAAATAAAATTATAAAATTGAGTAAATTTTAATAAAGTTTTTCAACCTCTCAAATTTAGATAAAAAAATTTGTGGTTTTTTTCCCTATATACACCACATTCCATCCATTATTTCCCAATATACACTACTTTGGTAAAAAGTTCCCAAAATACACTCTTTATTGTGCAATTTTTTTTACAAAAAGAAAATTAAATTTTTTTAAGGTAGTTAGGAAGTTGGGAATTCACCACCTCACTTCTGTAGAGCTTTTTTTTTTTAATGACTATAATATTTGAAATTTGAAATTCTTTTTTTATTTAATAATTTTTAGTAGTATTAAAGTTAATAAATGTTAATGTTAAAATAAATAAAAAAGGAAAAAAAGATGAAAAAAATAAATAAATTAAAAATAAAGTGGATATATAATTATCATATCTTAGTTAAAACATTAAAACAATAAAAAATAACAATAATTAGAACATAAATATAATAATGGAAACATAATAGAATAACAGAAAATACAAACAATAGTAATTAGAGAGACAAACACAACAAACAGATCATTAAAAAACGACTAAATAACGAAACATACTAACAATAACAATTGAAACATGAAAATGAGGAAACTAATCATAATTTGAAAGATGTTGTGCAGCGGACATGTCTTCTTCTAGTAGTTGGATGATTAGTTTGTTACTGCTAACACCTTTAATACGTTTTCATCGTTTTTCAGTTGTATTATTTGATATTCAATTAATTTTTCCAAATACTTTGCATGACCTGTCTGTCGGAAGAATAATTGTTTGACCACCTATGATTCGTGAATTCAATAAGGGGGAACCCCTAAGGGCGCAACTTGCTTGATTATATCCTTGAGTGTTTCGATGTTGCATCGAGAAGAAATTTGAAATCTTATTGAATTTGTTCCAGTAAAGGAGTAACCCAAAAAATTGTCTTGTCGTGGTATCTTCCACGTACCGTTGTAATACAACATTGCATCATGAGTAGGAGTGATGGTGGATCAAAGTAGGTTGAGTATATCATCGGGTGTTCTGTTGATGATACATAATAATTCTTTAGAACCAATACACGGGTGTTTTTCATTGCACATTAACATTGTGCAAACAACTCCGCCTATGTGTGTATGCATGCATGGCCTGTCCCAAGCCAGGATAAAGGAGGAGGGTTGGCGTCAGGAGTTGCGAACCGGTCATAAAAAGTTAGTTATTCTTATGTGATGAACCTTTATGATATTTCGTTGGGGCGTTCCCTTCATAGCGACGCGTTACATCGGACCCCGGATGTATCGAAAAAAGAGCTAGGGTCCTCGCCACAAGGCAAGGCGCTACATCGACCCCGGGATGTAGTGAAAAAGATGTTAGGGTCCATGCCGAAAGGCAAGGCGCCAGG
>PYAF01002085.1:350649-384360 GCA_007407185.1 Glycine tomentella
TTAAAGCATACATATGATAAATCTCTACTAAATTTGCAAACCCTAGATAACTAGTGATTTCACCCTTTAATTCGATCGAGAACCCTAAACCCTTAGCGATTCTGTCAAATTAAGCATTAAGAGAACAAATCATATGGGTTCGTGTTTTGATTGCTCGGAGAATAAGTCTTTTCTATAATAGTTAATTCCTAATTCCTTAACGAACCAACCCTTTAAACTGCATTGAAAACCTAATTTCTTAGTGAAATCTATCAGTTTAAGCATGTAAAGAACATATTATAGCCTCCGCACTCACGCATCCCTATTCCTAGGCGAAGAATGAATGTTATTCTTAACAGGTCAGAAAGTAGAACCCCAACGTTCCCATTGCGAATCCTACCCCTCAATACTTAATCGAAGTGATCAATTCCAATCAAGATAAAATAAAGAACAGAAAAGAATTAAAACAAGCAAAACATATATATCAATACCAGTCAAATTACAGAGGTTAACTCATCAGTTCATGGCCTTCCCACAATGAAAGATTTAGCCTACCATAGGCCTCAAGAACACCAAAGCAATAATACAATTCATAGTTGTGCCGAAAATTGGCTTGGAGTCTTAATTCCTAGGAGTGTGATTTCTCTAATGGCTAAGTAAACTAATACCAAAACTGTTACTATCTGATTCTGAGTCCGTTCTCAGGTATTCAGAGGCCTCATATTTATAATAATGTTTAATTAAGGTAAGAAAGCCAAAAGATAAACCTAATCGCGAAACCAATCTTTTAAAACAGGAAACAAAATCACAGCCACGCGATCAGCGCGCGATTCCACGCTAATCGCGTGGGTCTTTCAAAAGTGTGGCGCTACTAGCGTGGACCCTCACGCTATTAGCGTGAGTTCTTCGAGTCTTTAGGTTTGTTCCAGGCTTCTCTCACGCTGATGGCGTGGATGTCACGCTAATAGCGTGAACTGGTCGAGTCAATTAGCCTGGTTTCGTCTTCTTCACGCTGATAGCGTGAGTTACCACGCTAGTAGCGTGGAGCATTCGAGAGCTCAATCTTCATTCCCTACATCTGGCGCTGATAGCGTGAATTCCCATGCTAATAGCATGGGACTTCAGACTTGGTTTTCTTCATTTGCTTGAGTTTCCTCCTTTTTGCCTGCAAAATGCTTAAATGGTATTGAAATTAATTCAAAGCAATTAAAATACTAAACTAACTTAATTCTATTCTATTTCCTTCATATTTAATTGAAATCTATCCTAAAACTATACTAAAAACTAGATGTGTTTGCAACACATCAATAACCCACAAAATAAAACCCAAAAAAAAAAAGAAAGAAAAAAGAAATCGACGAGACTCACGAGAGTTTCCAACTAGAACTCCAGAAGATGGTGTCACTTGAAGTTGCAGAGAAAGGAGAGCATTGCAGAAAGAGAAGATTAAAAGAACGGAAGAAGGGTGACGCACAGAGAAAGGCGATGTACAAAAAATAACGGCGACCCACGGAGAAAAGCTGAAGAACTGCAATTCATAAATATTGGGATTTTGACACACTTGCAGAGAGCCAGAGACGTGAACTCGTGAAGTTTGGTTGCAGAGAAGAAGGTGAGTCACCTTCAAAGCTCACTACGGTGGTACACTGGTACCTTTCTTACTTTTTAAAGCTTTGATTAAAATAATATAAAATATTTTTATAATGGCAATTTGGCTTTATGACCACGTGACCAAGGCTGCAACACTTGCACAATGGACAACTTTTGAAGTTTTATATTAAATTAATGTGGATATGGGAACTGCAACTTGCACAATGCACAACCTTTTAAAGTTTTATTTTTATATTAAATTAAAGTGAATATGGGATGAACTATTATTTTTATTTTATATTAAATTAAAGTGTAAGCTGTAAAGTTATATGCTTATTGTATTTTTTTTTCTCTAGTATAGAAACATCAAAAATGGCTCCAAAGAAAAAATCTCAAAAAGAAAAGGATATAACCTAGAATCATTGTAAGTCCCTTGGCAATAGGTTGAATGTTAAATGTAACTATTGTCCAAAAACAATGTGGGGAGGAGCATTTAGAATGAAGCATCATCTTGCTGGAACACACAAAGAAGTTGCTCCATGCCAACAAGTGCCGGATGACATAAGAGATTTATTTAAAAAAAATATTAGAGGATGCAAGCAAAGATGACGAACTAGAGTGCTTTGATGATAAAAGATTCACAGAAGAAAGGAAGCATGGATAATTTTATGATAAAAGGAAAAAGTGGAGGTGGCTCATCTTCTATGAAACAACAAACTATAAATTCCATGGTGAAGGATAGAGATTTGGTGGTTCGGGATATTTGTAGATGCATATATGACAATACATTGCCATTTAATTTAGTGAAGAGTCCGTTATTTATTAATATGGTGAAATCTATTAGTGAATATGGTAGAGGCTTAAAACCACCATCTTATCATGAAGTGAGGGTGTCATATTTGAAGAAAGAAGTTGATCTTGTCCATGCTAGTTTGGATAAATATAAGCTGGAATGAAAGAAAACTGGTTGTACATTGATGTCAGATGGATGGACTGATGGAAAAGGTAGATCTCTTACTAATTTTCTTGTTAATAGTCCTAGAGGGACTGTTTTTATAAAATCTATTGATACAAGCAGTTTTATTAAGATGCTGAAAAAATGTTTGAATTACTTGATGAGATGGTGATGGAAATTGGAGAAGAGAATGTCATTCAAGTAGTTACAGATAGTGCTTCTGCCCTTGTATCTGCAGGACAAAAGTTGATGGATAAAAGAAAGCAACTCTTCTGGTCACCCTATGCAGCCCATTGTCTTGATTTGATTTTAGAAGACATTGGTGGCATTATAGTGTTCTATAATACCATTTGGAAAGCAAAGAAAATTACAACTTTTGTTTATAGGCACACATGGGTGTTGAATTTATATAGAACCTCTTCCAAAGGTAGAGAGTTAGCTAGGCCAACAATAACAAGGTTTGCTATATCATATTTGACAATGCAATCAATTTTGACACAAAAGACTGCACTTCGATCTATGTTTACATCTGAAAAATGGGTTAATAGTGTTTATTCCTCTAGGCCGGAAGCCAAATTTGCAGAAAATGTTGTTTTGGCTGATAAAAGGTTTTGGAAATCAATACATTATTGCTTGAAAATTGTGTTTCCTCTTGTGAAAGTTCTCAGACTTGTGGATGGTGATTCAAAACCTGCAATGGGATACATTTATGAGGCTATGGATAGAGCAAAGGAAGAAATAGCAAAGAGTTTTAATCACGAGGAAAAGAGATATAAGGATGTATGGGAAATCATTGACAAGCGTTGGGATTTACAACTTCATAGGCCTCTTCATGCAGCGGCATATTTTCTTAATCCAAAGTAAGTATTTTAATATTTATTTTTATAAAATTTTTTTTTATAAAATTCTTTGTATTTGATATTTGCTTTATTATTAAGCCTTATTCTAAATTTATAATAATTATATAGGTTCCATTATGACTCAAATTTTAACCCAGATTGTGAGGTTAAAACTGGCTTATGGAAGACACTGGAGAAGATGTATCCTGATATTGAAACAAGGATCACAATTGATTGTCAAATTGAGAAATTTGATAGGGCTGAAGGACTCTTTGGAAATAGTTTAGCAATTGCAACTAGAGCTAGGAAGCAACCTGGTAATCATTTAATTTTGTTTATTGATTAAATTGATGTTTTGATTTTAAAAAAAATTAAAAATTAAGTCATCAACCAAATATTTATTTATCAATCATTATTTGTTTTGCTAGCTTTATGGTGGAATAGTTTTGGAGATGACTGCAAAGAGCTACAAACAATAGCTATTTGTATCCTAAGCCTCACTTGCAATGCTACAGGGTGCGAGAGAAATTGGAGTGTATTTGATCAAATTCACTCTAAGACAAGAAATCGTTTAGAGCTACAAAGATTGAATGCTCTTGTGTTTGTTAAAGACAACCTTCAACTTGAAACTAGGCAAAAACAAAGGGAGGAAAAAGGAGACACATATGATCCTATCTGCTTATCAAATTTAGATTCTGACGAGGAATGGATTACTGAGCAAGAGGAGCCTTGCCTAATGGATAAGGAATCTTGGATGGATGTTCATGAGTGCTTCGAGGTTGATGAAGGAGACCAAAGCAAAAAGAGAAAGAGAGGTATATTTGCATATATAATATTTTTTTTCTAATCAAATACCTTATATAATATATTTATTTACATTATGTATATTTTTAGGTCCTCGAAATCTTCAAGTTGACAAGAATGATAAAGGCAAAGGCATCTTCATACAAGATAATGTCAACATGATTGATAACAGAAAAGGATCTCAAATTGTTGAACAAGATATGGGAGATGAGTCAAATGACTACTAATGAAGAGGATGAAGGACTAGATATTACAATACTAGATGTTGATAGTGATAGTAGTGATAATATTAGTTTTGAAATTTAATTATGAGAATAACTAGTTTTAGATTTGGTTACTTATATATTTTGGTATTTGGATTTTTTTTTAATTTGGATTTATATAGTATTATATATTTATATATTTTAAAGTTATTTTTAATTTGTTTTTGAATCTTACAATACGACTCATGATTCACGATACAAAAAAACAACCAAACGATTCACGATACGTATTGTGATTCGATAACCTTGATGAAAATAACTTGGAAGACATTTTTTTTAATTTGTTGGAGAAATTTTTAAAAAAAATGCCTAACATGACCACTTAAACATTATTTTAAGGGTCGAAAACATGTTTTTTTTTACCATTTTTTGAGGGCGTTGTTGATGAAATTGTTAGATGATATATTTTTTTTGGATTATTTGATTTTTTTTTACTATAAAAAAAACTTGGAAGACATTTTTTAAATGTGTTGGAGAAATTTTTAAAAGAAATGCCTAACATGATCACTTAAACATTGTGTTATTAGACGGTATATTTTTTTTTGTTGTTTGACGTGAAAAATATGAAAAAAAACTTTAAGACATTTCTTTAATGTGTTGGAGAAATTTTTAAAAAAATTCCTAACATGACCACTTAAACATTGTTTTAAGGGTCGAAAACATGTTTTTTTTATTTTTTGACCATTTTTTAAGGATGTTGTTGATGAAACTGTTAGACGATATATATATTTTTTGATTATTTGACGTGAAAACTATGAAAAAAACTTAGAAGACATTTTTTAAATGTGTTGGAGAAATTTTAAAACAAATGTCTAACATGACCACTTAAACATTGTGTTAAAGGTCGACAACATTTTTTTTTTGTTTTTTGGCCATTTTTTGAGAGTGTTGTTGATGAAACTATTAGGCGGTACATTTTTTTTTGTTGTTTGACGTGAAAAATATGAAAAAAAACTTGTAAGACATTTTTTAAATGTGTTGGAGATATTTTTAAAAAAATTCCTAACACGACCACTTAAACATTGTTTTAAGAGTTGAAAACATGTTTTTATGGTTTTTTGGCCATTTTTTAAGGATGTTGTTGATGAAACCATTAGACGATATATATATTTTTTGGTTGTTTGACTTGAAAACTATGAAAAAACTTGGAAGACATTTTTTAAATGTGTTGGAGAAATTAAAAAAAAAATGCCTAACATGACCACTTAAACATTGTGTTAAGGGTTGAAAAAACATATTTTTTTTTTGGATTTTTGGCCATTTTTTGAGAGCGTTGTTGATGAAACTATTAGACGGTATATTTTTTTTTGGTTGTTTGACGTGAAAACTATGAAAAAAACTTGTAAGACATTTTTTTAATGTGTTGGAAAAAATTTTTAAAAAAATCATAACATGATCACTTAAGCATTGTTTTAAGGGTTGAAAACATGTTTTTTTGGTTTTTTTGCCATTTTTTAAGGATGTTGTTGATGAAACTGTTAGACGATATATATATTTTTTGGTTGTTTGACGTGAAAACTATGAAAAAAAACTTGGAAGACATTTTTTTAATGTGTTGGATAATTTTTTAAAAAAATGCCTAACATGACCTCTTAAACATTGTTTTAAGGGTCGAAAACATGTTTTATTGGTTTTTTGGCCATGTTTTGAGGACGTTGTTAATGAAACTGTTAGACGATATTTTTTTGGGGTTGTTTGACGTGAAAATTATGAAAAAAAATTGGAAGACATTTTTTTAATGTGTTGGAGAAATTTAAAAAAAAATGCCTAACATGACCACTTAAACATTGTTTTAAGGGTCGAAAACATGTTTTTTTGGTATTTGGCCATTTTTTGAGGACGTTGTTGATGAAACTGTTAAACGATATATTTTCTTTTGGATTATTTGACGTGAAAACTATGAAAAAAATTGAAAACCACTTAAACATTGCATAACATGGCATGACCACTTGCACATAATTTTGAAACATACGTCAAAAGGGTAGTTAAACAAAGTTGATCACATTACCACAACAACTTATACTTTAATGTCCAAGACGATGACTAGTCCCACAAGGTGGAGGACGTCGATTACGTCACGAATTTCTTCTCTCATGTATCACTGGTTCTCTGTCATAATATTGTTGTTGTTCTGTCTCAGGGTTTTCATTTTGGGTTGTTACAGCTGAAGAACTTTGTCCTTGCTCTCTAGTGTATGTGTCAATGGCCCATCAACCGATTGTCCAGTTAAAACATCATTGCGTTTGTTTTTCCAAAAATTAATCCACCCCACATGATATTCCATCCAGTCACTGTAATGATTACCTCACATGTCAATCTGGTGAAGTCAATCTAGATTCATCGGATCAACAGAGATATCTTGATGTAAACCAAATTGTAGCTTGACCCGATTTGTTTGATGTAATTCCACAATGGAAAAACAAATAATTGCAGTGCATGCAGACCAAAAGTTTATGTCTCTGTATGCATGTCTTGTTAGGTGCTCTTCAAATCCTCTATATGGGACCCAACAAAATTGGAATATATGTAAACAATGCAACACTACTACTAAATTGTAATATGTGCATATTGATGGTGTCGTTCATGATAGTAACATACATGATGGCTTTCCATATGATCTATATGAGATCTATACCCGACCAAGTCACCATGAGGTGTGCCCGTATGTTGTAATCTACAACCACCCATCTGAAATGTAAAAATGAAACTAAGACATTATTCATTAAAATGTTATAATGTGTTTCATTCAAATGAAAATATTTGATATCATTATTTGTAATAACCTTTTAGAGAGTGGATAAGTTGTTTCGGGCCGTAAGACTCTTGGTGCAATAAAAGGCATGCGGTACCAAGCTCATGACTGCAACAGTATGACACAACCACCCATAACTTTACCAACCTCCGATGATGCCCGACACAGTTCTCTGTACATGTTTGCTAAACAAGCAAAACTCCAACTATATCTCTTTATGTTGTTGAAATCACGTAATAGGTTCAAATACATTAAATGAACACTATTTCCAGATTTATCTGGTATTAGAGAATCACCAATGATGTACATTATGTAAGCTCTACACTTGCATTGTAGTTGGTGTATTGTTGGTTCTTTAGGTAATGGTGCGCGCAAGATGCTAAGCAACCATGTCAGCTTCACTGTAGCTCCCTTACGTGCATTATCCGGAGGTACTTCTCCTAATAACTCGTCGCATAAATCATTCCAATTTAAGAAGCTAGGTCCTGTCACAACACGACCATCGACCCTAATGCCTAGATGCAATGCAACATCTTCCAGTGTGATTGTGCACTCAGGTGAAAGGTGTGTGATTCAGGCCTCCATCTTTCAACCAATGCAGTAATTAATGCAGGATCAATTCTGCACTATTTGATTAGGGCAATATGTTGGAACCCGGTAGACGATAATAATGGTATAATTTGTGGTTGCGGTTCAGGTATTGTATGGTAATACGAACTGATTAAGTCGTTATTTGTGGTACGTGAATGGCGAATGTGTTGATGACGCAATAAAGGTATATGAGCCATGACAACAAGGTTTAATTGTAAAAACGATAATGAGTGATATAAAATTTGAAGTTGGGTGATGAAAATGTGTAGTCAACATACACCTATCAATTTATAATATAAATTGCCTCGTGATCTGAAACCACGTTTATACTTTGGTTCATGGTAAGGCCTCGAGATTCCAAAGCACGTTAAGATAGTTGTCTTACTGTCATGCATCGAGATTTGAAACCTTGTGAACCAGGGACCTGTCATTCATGCTATATATAAAGGCATCATAAAGCACAACTTTTGCATAATTGCATCAAATAACATTGTGCACAAAAAACAAAGAGAAAGCAAAATGAGTGCAGAGCCAATTTGTGCATATGTTTATATGAATGGTGAGGTCATCCACAGTTCTAGTGGAAATGTATTTTTCAGAAGTGACAAGACAAAATTGATACTGATGAATTCAACAATGACATTGCCAGACATAATCAACAATATACAGTCATCAATTACAGATTATGGTGTTACACCTATAGTTACTGCACTTTGGTATCGTTGTCCTCTATACCAATCCCATGGATGTGTTGAGTATATGGCAATTCAAGTTATTGACGAAGAAGGTGTTTTGTGCATGTTCGATACATTTGAAAAAATGATGACTATAATATGTAAGGAACTTAGAGTTGATGTTCAAAACTCGCCATTGCCTTCTCAAGTTAATGACCTATTTTGGGTGGAGATGGAGCACCACCTCGACAATTCCCTGAAATTAGAATGAACAATTTCATGTATTTTGTTTTTGTATTTCTTTTATCTTTTTGTTAGTCTTTAAAATGTATTTGTCGTTGTTTCGTGCTTTTTAGCTCTTATTTTCAAATTACTATAATAATATGATCCTGAATACGTCACATTGTTCACTCACATGCACTAGCAACAACATTAATGCGGATGTCAGTAATCTGCATGGGCTCCGTGATCGATGCGGTCCACAGTCTATGACGCTACAGACAGCCTGTTGCCTGTGGTCTGCGCAGCATCACACTGTTCACTCACATGCACTGCAACCGCATCAATGCGATTGTCAGTAATCCACATGGGCTTCTTGATCGATGCGGTCCACAGTCTATGACGATACAGACAGTCTATTTCATGTGGTCTGCACAACGTCACACTGTTCACTCACATGCACTGGCAACCGCATCAATGCAGATGTCAGTAATCCGTGTGGGCTCCTTGATCGATGCAGTCCATAGTCTATGACACTACAGACAGCCTGTTGCATGTGGTCTGTGCAGCGTCACACTATTCACTCAATGCACTGGCAACCTCATCAATGAGGATGTCAATAATCTGCGTGGGCTTCGTGATCGATGTGGTCTGCAGTCTATGACACTATAGACAGTAAACCTATACGTTCTTACCTAATCATCCCACTTAACTATCCCACCTAACCGTCCAACCTAGACGTTCCCACCTAATCCTCCCACTTAACTATCACACCTAACCCTCCAACCTAAATGTTCCTACCTAACCCTCCCACTTAACTCTCACACCTAACCCACCAACCTAAACGTTCCTACCTAACCCTCCCACCTAACTTTTCGACCCTATATATAATCCCACCATTTCACAATACCTCTCACACAACAACATACTCACAATAGCCTTCCCACTCACATCCCCAAAACACCACCCATGGCTTCACGTAAAGAAATATCATTTATCATTCATCATCATGGTCAGATATTAGACGACCCGGTTTACGGATCAACGTACGCATGTGCAAACCCAATATTTCTATACGTAAGTAGGTCTATTACGTTAACACAACTTATTCGAAAAATTAGTCAACGTCTCCCTATTCGAGCAACTAAAACAGTTGTTCAGTTGTTATATCGTGTCCCTATTTCATTGTATCCTGCCGAAACACATTATATTTCAACACAATTAAACGACAATGATGATCTTAGAGGTGTCGTGGAAACACTTTTCCAAAATCCACAATTGGGTTCTGCCCAATTGTATGCTGTTACTGAGCTTATTCCTCAACCACAATCACCTTCTCCACAACCAGAACTACCGTCCCGACAACCATCATTTCCACAACCATTACCGTACAATAAACTGGACCCCAACGATCCACTGTCTTCATACACAAACCTTGAAACACAAGATGCCTTTGACATTTACACTTCATACACACAGCTATTATCCCAAAATGATTCTTTTTCTAATGCTCAACAAACCTTCTTTCACCAACAATAATATCATCCATCACAATATTTTACAACATCACCCCCATCACAACAACCACAAACACAAACATCAAACCCAAATGAAGATCCCATCACTAATGAAGATCCCATCATACGATTTCACAAAGAAAACATGGATGATTTTAGTGAGCATGAGGGTCAAGAGTTGTTTGATCACAACAATGATCAAAGCGATGACGAGGGTTTTGTCATACCAACGTCACCTCTGTTGCAATATCACCAACCAAGGTGTCTAGTTGAGTTGAACCTCGACCACATACCACAATACACTGACCACCACCATTTCGTTCAACAACAAGACCGTGTGCAACCACCAACTGGTGCACTTGAGGTTGGTATGGTCTTCAATGAAAAAGCACAATGTATTCGAGCAGTCAAAGAATACAACGTCAGAAATCATTTTGACTGCAAAACAATATATTCTGACCAGAAAAGGCTAAACCTCGTGTGTAAATCACATGAGAATGGATGCACGTGGAGCTTAGGCGCATGTAATTCAAAGAAGCGTAACAAATGGATTATCAAAAGTATCAGAGGTCAACACATTTGTGTCGCACCAATGCTCACACAGGATCATAGGCAACTTGACAATAGATAAGTGGAAGTCATAAAAAAGAGATATTTCTCTTCGCACCTAAGATCAAGAGGAAGGGTGGGAATTCCCTAACAAAAGACCTTATTGAATAACAATACGATTTAGTAGCAAATCATCCAACCCATTGTCAAAACGAACCCAACAATCTCCACCAAAACGTTGATTGCAGAGATCAAAACGTTTATGAATTATACTCCGTACTACAAAAAGACATGGTTAGCAAAGTAAAGAGCATTAGAAATGATTCATGGAAATTGGGAACAATCATATGCCAATTTGCCAAAACTTTTGGGAGCTCTGCAATCTTGTATTCTTGGGACTGTTGTCGCTGCTCAAATAGAATTTGTGTTTAAAGAGGGAGAAATGATATATGGAAAAAAATGTGTAAACATGTCTTTTGGTATTTCGGTCTGTGCATTAATGGGTTTCCACATTGCAAACCCATCGTACAAGTAGTTGGTACATGGCTTTACGAGAAGTATACAGGCACATTACTGATAGCTACAACACAAGACGGTACTAACCATATCTTCCTGATTGCCTACGCCATTGTAGAAGGGGAGACAACTTCAGCGTAGGGATTCTTCCTAAAGAATTTGAGAAGGCATGTTACTTCTCAAAGTAACATTTCTCTCATTTTAGATAGGCACCGTGCGATTATAAGTGCCTACAACAACACAACTAACTTATGGGTTAGGACACATCTCATTTCTTCTGTCTACGCCACATTGCATAAAATTTCCTTCACGATAACCCCAACTGCAAACATCTGAAGAAATCACTCATGCAAGTTGGTGAGAATATTTAATATTTTTCCACTAAAATATATTTTATTTAAAATTTCATTACATATAAATTTATTGAATATTTACAGGGTACGCATACACGGAGAAAATGCACTGGCGACATCTTGGGGATATGCGTGCAAATGCAGCTGAATGGCTTGATCGGCTACAAAAAAATACATTAGGTACAATGCTTCAATGAGGGAAAACGTTGTGGACATATGACCACAAATTTGTCTGAGTCAGTTAATTCCATGTTCAAAAGCACAAGATATTTGTTGGTGTCATCGTTGGTTGAGGAGACGTATTTCAAGACCGCAAAGCTTTTTACAATTAGAGGCCGACAAACCCAAGCAATGATCAACTCCGACTCACAGTATTCCGAAGTCGTCTCTAAGGCAATGAATAGAAATCAACTGAATCAAATACGCACATTGTTAATGAATTTGACAGACACAATCACACATTTCTTATAACAGAGACCCAAGCTCCACTTGAAACACCTAGACCACCTAGAAGATTTAGGGTCATGTTACAATCCCAAAATTGTGATTTGGTGAATATTAGGCTAAACACTTACCGTGTTATCACGTCATGGCTGTCTGTAAATCTGTCAATGTCGATCACATGAACTATGTGCGACTGCTATTTACTTTGCAAAACATATTGCACATCTACGACAACTCATTTGGTTTACTGCCACACAAATCAATGTGACAAGAATATGAAGGAGATCAGTGGGGTCCTGATCCAAGAAAAAGAAGAAGTGCAAAGGGTCGTCTAATATCAAATCGCATTCCCACCGAAATGGATGAAGAAATTGAACGGGATACCAGAAAAAAATGTGGAATTTGTCGACAACAAGGACATAACAAAACAAATTGTCCTACCATATCTTCATAATTTTTTCTTAGAGAAATATTATTCTTTATGTATTTTGTTTATGATGTCATTTTGTATGTTCCATTTTTTTTGTTATTTTTGTTGTTTTAATGTTTTAATTTCATCATATAATATAACTGATATATGATAATTATATCCACTTTATTTTTAATCTATTTATTGTTTCATCACTTTTCCCTTTTTTATTTATTTTAACATTAATATTTATTAATTTTAATATTAAAAATTATTAAACTAAAAAAGAATTTCAAAAATTTCAAAAATAAAAAATATAGTCATTTAATAAAAAAAGTTGTACGGAAGTCGAGTGATGAATTCCTGACTTCCTAAATGCCTTAAAAAAAATTTAATTTTTTTTGTAAAATAAAATGCACATTTAGAAGTCGGGTTTGGAGACCCAGACTTTCCCACTTTGAGTAGAAAAGAGTGTATTATGGGAATTTTTTACCAAAGTAATGTATATTGGGAAATAATGGATGGAATGTGGTGTATATGGGGAAAAAAAAAAACCAAATTTGTCTTATAATTAAAAATTGTGAGTGACCAACTACTAACTCAACAAACTAATTTAACTTATCTCCAGTTGTACTTTAGCTAGGTATAATATTACTAGTTATATGTGATTCTTGTAATTCAAATTGTTATTTGTGTTTTGATTGCTAAATAAACACGAAAGTTACGGTATTGTATTGTATTGTATCTTCTTATTGGTTGACGTGTTGTGAATTTGTTTACATATAAAAGAAAATATAAAATTATGAGATATTCTCTTACAATTTAACATAGCTTTGCCTCTATTCTTATTTGAGATAAATAGTACAACTTTCATTTATATATGAAATTAATTTATTACCTTAGTGGTTAAGTATTATTGTTAGATTTTAAGGTGAGAAATTTGAATCCCCGTCTATGACATTTTTGTCTTGTACCTTTAAATTGTTCACTTGAAATAATTACAACGATTTAATAAATGACTCATTGGAATAAATAAAGAAGTTTTATTCTCGCTCGAGAAAATAAAAAATTATAATATGTATATAAAAAATTATGATGTGAAATAGATTAATAAAATCTTCAATCAATTAAACTAACCGTGAAAGGGAAGAAATTTTGTTTTTTTTATTTTTCTGAAAAGAAATTTTGTTTTATACTTGGGTGTTACTTACATAGATATTGGGTGTTACTTACATAGATATCATTATTGATAAATCTAACGAACATGTCAAATCATCATTTATTTATTTGCTCTCTTTTTCTTCTTTTTATTTACATTTACAATATATAACAACCGTACGTCAACTTCAATTTTTATGACGGCGGAGTTGTTTGGGCAATGATCATTTGTGTTTCTTAATTATGATATAAAAAAATCCAACTTATCATTTAATTCCTACTTACCGACAGGAAATATGTGTAGTTCCATGTTAGAAGTTAATTTCAGCCACAAGGCAGAGCCAACAATGTGGTAATAAGTAAAATCACAAATTAATTCAATAAATATTTTAGTGCATGTTTTAATTAGACTTAACTATGTTGTTTTTTGTCTTTTAAATTTGGAATAAGTTTGTTTTTGTTATCTAAATTTAAAATAAATCACTTTAATTCCTATAATTAAAAAAAGTATTTTAGTCCTTATTTCCAAACTTCGTTAGAATATATATTTTGAAGTTTGAAAGAAGATAAAGATTAAGATGAATCATGCATTTTAATAAGTAGTTCACCATGGACGGTGATTTAGAGATGTTGTGTAACGACCTAAACATTATACTAGATATTATTAATATTACTATTATTATTAGGATTAAATTTTTTTAAGAAGCGTATATTATTATTAATTTTAAAATGTATAACTTATAAAAGATTTGAAACCAATATATTATACATAGCCACAGTCCTTGTTATAAAAGTCAATATTAAACAAGTACAAGTTTTTCCAAACAAAAGCCTACTTCATATCTTCATATCTACACCATCACCAACCTAGGTTATCAAGGAAATTGACCTCTGTTGCCATCTAAAAAAATGAAAACAAATCTAGTGAGAAATAAAATTTCCCAGTAGGCAAAATCTAAATCACCCAACACGTTAGTACGTTAGTAAATCCTCAATATAACAAAATAAATTTACACAAGAATTATGCAGTTATATGAATGCATGAAATGAAGTTCTCCCAGAGTGCACATGACCTCTACATATCGTACTGTATGTAACTACACCTCGTACTGGATGTAAACGCTGCGATCGTCTTACGCAAACATACATGATTTATGTCCTATATGTGCACCTGGTCACTAAATATCATACTATATGTAGTATCAAATTCTGTTTCACAAAATCTCGTACTGGACTTGGAAACACGAATCAACATATCATCACATCAAATCCATCAATAACAAAATACATGAGCAAATACACACAACCTCATGGAAAAAATTTATATCACAACATCATACGTATCCAAAAGTATGGTTTAAACTATCATGCCTTATTCAAGTAAAAATTATACCAACTTAGGCATGATAATTGAATATCCTCAAGCTATAAAAAAATCATGTTAGTAATCTAATTAATAAACCACAATATATCTTTCAAATAATTTCTAATTCCTTTAAACTTTCACGAGAAAATATTAAAATCTAGCATGCATCTTAATCTCCTTTCACCTACCACCTTGCTACTTCATCCTCAAATTTAATCACTCAAGCATTTGAACCATTTAACTACATACCATTCAACCTCTACTTCTAAAAATTAATTAAAAACAGTCCCTTAATAAAATATGAACAAACAGCCCAAAGGTCATCAAATCACTTCCAAAAATCATCAAATGTGATTCCAAATATCACTAGTATTTCAACCTATAAATCCTCACCTATCCTATGCTTTAAAAAAACCTTCAAATAACATGAATTTCAAGTCTAAATGATAACCATAAATCTACCTAATTAAGCATATAAATTAATCCAAACAAACGCTTAACTAGAGATTGAAGCTTAGCCTACCTCAAGTGAGTTTGATTTTTAAAAATGGAATGGAGTAAGGGCTGCTATCTACACGTGATCTTCAAAGGAAGTGGGTCTCTTCTCAATTGATTTATGCTTTGAAAAGGAAAGGATGAAAGTGAAATGAAAGAGATGGGAGAAGAAGTTCACATGGGATAGGTTATGTAGGGAGGAAGTCTTGGAAAAATGACTTCCACTTAGGTCCTCCTTCTCCCTTTATATAATAGTTGGAAAATAATTTAATATTCAAGGACATATTTGTCCTTCCTAACTAATTACCTTCATTTAGTTCCATCCTAACTTAGTTTCTTTCCATCCCATTTTATTCTAACTAACTTCATTATTATTCTTTTACTTTATACAATAAAAATCTTCTAAGTTATTATGTTGCTTACAAGTGTCTTACCACTTGTCTTCATCATAAGGCTTTTCTTTACAAGTGTCCTACTTACTTGGCATGGCCTTTACTAGTGTCCCACCACTTTTCCAATTCATGAAGTTTCTCCTATCTTCTCCATGCTTCACGTGACCACTAGAGAAAGGAAGAGAAATTTTTGCTTCATTTCATGTTACCTTGTATCCATATTCTTCAAGGCATGACACCTTTCTTCCAAATGTCCTCTTACTTGGCATGTTCATGAAGTTTCTCTCTTCTTTTAGCTTATTCACGTGGACAACAAAGAAGGAGGAGAAAATTTACTTTCTTTCATCCTACTTTGTATAAATAATTCCCAAAGCATGATGACTTACAAGTGACTAGATGTTTCTTAAGCCTTCATGATTGTATCTTATCATTTTAATTTATGAAGCTTAAGATATTTTTCTATTTATCATGTTTTCATTTTCTTAAAGAAAATAAAATTGTGTGGTTCTCCTTGTGTCTACATGTCATCTTTTATGAAGAAGAAGAATCTAGTGTCATCTTTACTTCACACTTGGCATTTTCTAGTAGGAAGTAAAGTTAAATTTTACTTTGTCTTTCCACATGGCATTCATTATGAGGAATTCAAGTTCAATTCAAACTCTTCTTCCTAAAGATAATATTAAATAATATAATTCTAGAGTTTTTCAGAAACTGACTTCAATTATAGTACAAGTAACTCACAAACAGTCTATACAGATTGCTACATAGGCTTTATATACAAGACTGCTTTTATCTTCATTCTGATTGGTCGTTTTTCTTCTGATCATCAGGATTACTAAACCATCTTTTTGAATAAGTCTATTCAACCTACAATTAAGAGAAAATCTCATAGATTTTATTTATCATTTTTTCCTATTTTTCTAATGCTTGAATTCTTTGGAATAAAATTTCAAAGTTATTATCTTATAAAATTCTTAGAAATTCTATTCTAGGATTTTCTGTCACAAAGTATTTTGGTAATCTGTCATTTAAGAGTGCTCTATAATTTCATCAAGTTTTCACAAAATCTCTAAGGGTGTCTAGGAAATGTTAGCCTCAAGGGTATTATGGTAATTTACAAAATATCCATGGGTATTTGTGTAATTTTCACCTTAAGGGCATTTCTGTAATTTTTTGCTTCAAGGGAAGGGTGATTTGGTCATTTCTCTTCAACTATTTTTTTTTGTATCCAAGTATCATCACACTTCCACAATTCAATTATAAACATGAATTCAAGATATAATTTTGAGGATGTTACATGTTGGACTAATCTTGTAATCATAGATCAATTTATATTGGATTTCATCATCCAATTCCTCTAATCATTATTTTTTATAATAGTCGAAGGCTACCCCAACGATAGTCAGATCTACTTATCGATGGAGGGCACAATTTTGCTTATCACCCAACCTTGACCTAGTGAAGGCAGTTCTTCAAGGCCATGATGGTGACTTAATTGGCCCAAACAACTTTAAATCATGGTCCATGATGAACCACCTATTGGTCTTCATCATCTTGCAAGAAAAACACATGATATTTTATTTCATAATAAGAATGCAAAATTAAAATAGATTGTCATGTAAACGACTCATAATTTATTATTAGCCATGTAAGCAAAGTCTCTAATGTCTCAATGAGTTTAAGTTTGGAGAGGAGGATGAAATCATCCTTAGCTTTAATTCGTATATAATATAGGACGACTTTTTACGTACCAAAACATGGGGGGGAAAGTATTTATTCTGTAAATTATAAAAGTTAAAATACTAGTTTTAATACAAATTAACTACGTGCATGTATGACAAGTTTAAAAAATATTAGTTATAATTAGAACTGTTAGTTTTTTAATCAATAATAACAACACTCTTCTTACTTTAAAAGCCAAATCTTTAATATAAAGATAAGGAAAGTTAAACAAATGGTGAAAATAGTTGCAGATTTGTAAAAGATGGAATATATTAGGAAATACGTACCCATGTCAGCACTCATAAAGAGATTATGAGCACTAATAAATCTCAAATTAAAATCTCAGAGTATCTTTAGTGCAAGATGTTGAGTAAGGATCTTTAAAGGAGGTGAACAGATCTCCAACATAGAGAATACGTTCTTGTCAAAGAATCCTTAAGATATGTACAATGTTCAAAAAAAGAATAATTTTTTCCCCTCTCTCCCTAAAATCTCAAAATGAGATCTACCATTAAAGAAAAAATGAAAGAGATCTGTAATCCTACGTGACACTATGGAGTCTACAAAAAAAATAGTCTAGATCCTAATTTGGGATCTAGTACTAAAGATGCTCTAGATTACTTTTTGATGGACCTCATATTGTCACGTAGGATTGAAGATCTCTCAAGATCTCTTCCATTTTTTCTTTAGCGGTAGATCTCATTTTTAAATCTTAGATAACTTTTGATTATTTTTTTGAACAAAACATTATTTGTTGTTAGGGAGAGAGGGAAAAAAAACTATTTTTTTAAACACTGTGCATATCTTCAAGGTTCTTCTACAATAATTCATTATATTGATGTATCAAGGTGCATATCTTCAAGGTTCTTCTACAATAATTCATTATATTGATGTATCAAGGCTACTGTTGAAGTCCAATTTTCTAGGAGTTGATTAGTTTTTGTTTACTTGGTCAGCTTTATCGTGTAGGAGTGTTTAACTGCATTTTGTTATTCAGTTAGTTTGTTGCTGATTTTGTGGACTAAGAAATTAGTTAGTTAGTGGGAAACGGGTGGTTATAAAAAGGATTAGTTTGTATTCAATTTTTAAGTCTTCTAAATAAAGTAAAAAGGGGTTACAAAATACAGTTTCTGCTGTCATTCTTTTATCTCTTCTACAAAAATCAACATTGGTATCAAGAGCCTTTCTTGATCTTAGTGGTTGCGAGTGACTTGTGAAATTGATTGAGAGGAGTGTCTGCATCTACATCCAAAGAAGCTAAAGGCAAGATGGAGGTAGGACCGAGTGGTTTTTCAGCATTGGCTCCACCAACATTTGATGGAGAAAATTATCAAGCCTAGGAGTGAGAATGCAAGCCTATGTAGAGGGTTGTGATTTTTGGGAAGCTATGGAAGAAGATTATGAAGTTGCTACCCTTCCTGAAAATCCAACCATCAATTAGATCAAGTTTCATAAGGAGAGGATAACAAGAAAAGCAAAGGCAAAGTCTTGTTTATATGTTGTTGTCTCACCTGCCATTTTCAACAAAATTATGGCTTGTAAATCAGCCAAAGCTATTTGGGACTTCCTCAAGGTTGAGTATCAAGGAGATGAGAGGAACAGAAGCATGAAAGGGCTGAATCTGATTAGAGAATTTGAGAGACTACAGATGAATGAGTATGAGACAATTAAGGAGTATTCTGATAAGTTGATAAGTATTGCAAATTAAGCAAGAATTCTAGGCACTAACCTCTCTGATAATAGGCTAGTGAAAAAGATTCTTGTCTCCTTGCCTGAAAGGTTTGAGGCAACCATTGCATCTTTGGAGAATACCAAGGATTTGTCTCAGATCAAGTTGGCAGAATTGTTAAGTTACAAGCACAAGAGCAGATAAGGTTAATGAGGCTTGAAAGAAGTATAGAAGGAGCTTAGGCCAAAGAATAACATAATGTAGGAGGGAAAGGCAAGAAGTGGAAAGGGAATAAAGGAGATGGCAGTAGTGGTTCAGAAACTGCTGCAGGAGAGAACAATGAAGTCAACTCCAAGAACAATTGGGACAGGTATTCCTCATGTAAGCATTGTGGAAAACATAATCATCCACACTTTAAGTGTTGGAAGAGGCCAGATATAAAGTGCAGAAAATGTCATAGACTTGGACACATTAAGAAGTTTTGCAAAGAGGAAGGAAATTAGCAGCAAGGTGAGACACATCCTGCAGTCCAGCATGAGGCAGATCAATTGTTTGTTGCCTCTTGTTTCTCCTCTAGTACTCCATGTGACAATTGGCTTGTTGATAGTGGCTACACAAACCACATGACAAGTGATGAAAAGCTATTTAGAGACCTTGACAAGTCATTGAAGTCAAGAGTGAGAATTGGAAAAGGGGAGTTCCTAGAAGTGAAACGTAAAGGGATTGTAGAAATAGAGAGTTATGTTGGAACTAAGTTGATTTCTGGTGTGAGGTATGTGCCTGATATTGATCAGAATTTGCTAAGTGTGTGGAAGTTGGTAGAAAAGGGATTTAAAGTGACATTTGAAGAGGGGAAGTGTTTGATCTTTGACTCCAGTGGTCAAGAGCTATTCAAAATAAAGATGCAACATAAGAGTTTTTCTCTAAATCCTCTTGAGGAGGAGCAGGTGGCATTCAAGTGTTAGGCCAATGATTTAGAGATAGGCACAAAAGGTTGGGGCACTTTCATCACAAAAGCTTATTATTCATGCAAAGGAATGAAATGGCAACTGAGTTACCAACCCTGGAGGAGAAGATCACAAGGTGCAAGGATTGTTTAATGGGAAAGCAGACAAGACTTCCCTTCAAAGAATCCACTTGGAGAGCTACAGAGAAGTTGTAGTTGATTCATACAGATCTTTGTGTTCCTCAAGTGACTCCTTCACTAAATGGCAGCAGGTATTTCATTATTTTCATTGATGATTATGCCAGAATATGCTGGATTTACTTCATGAAACAAAAGTCAAAAGTTGCTGAGGTATTTCTAAAGTTTAAGAGATGGGTTGAGACCCAAAGTGGCTGCAAAATTCAGCTCATTAGATCTGATAATGGAATAGAATACACCTCACAGAGGTTTAATTCTTTCTGTGAAGAAGCTGGAATTGAGCATCAACTTACTGCTCCTTATTCTCTACGACAAAATGGAGTTAGTGAGAGAAAGAATAGAATCATTATGGAGATGACTAGGTGTTTGCTGCATGAGAAGAATCTACGAAAAGAATTCTAGGCAGAAGCAGCAAACACAACAATTTTTTTTGTTGAAATCTGCATTTTTGAATGGAGTGTTACAGGGGGAGATTTATGTTGAGCAGCCAAAAGGTTTTGTCACACCAGGTCAGGAGGAGAAGGTGTATTTACTAAGAAAAGCTCTCAATGGCTTGAGGCAAGCTCCCAAAGCATGGTACAACAAGATGGATGAGCACTTGCTGGGTTTGGGTTTCGAGAAAAGTCTTAGTGAATCCACTTTATATGTCAAGAAGTTAGCATCTGACTTAGTGGTGGTGTCTTCTTACGTGGATGATATGTTGGTGACAGGGAGTAATAGTTCTCAGATTACTGGATTTAAGAAATAAATGATGAAAATCTTTGAAATGATTGATCTTGGTGAGATGTCTTATTTTTTGGGGATGGAGGTTAGGCAGACACAAAATGAAATTTTTATCTGTCAAAAGAAGTACTTGAAGGAGATCCTAAAGAAATTCAATATGGAGGAGTGCAAGTGTGTAAGTACTCCAATGGGTCAGAAGGAAAAACTTCAAAAGAAAGATGGATCAGAACCTATAGATGAAAGAGTTTATAAAAGTTTAATTGGTTGTCTTATGTATCTCACTGCAACTAGGCCAGACATTATGTATGTTGCAAGTGTCTTGTCTAGATTTTTTAAGTGTGCAAGTGAGTTGCACATGGTAGCTGCAAAGAGGGTGTTAAGACACTTGAAAGGTACTATTTCATATGGAATTAAGTTCTCCAAAATTCAGGAGTTTAAGTTGCAAGGATATTCTGATAGTGACTGAGCTGGATCAGTGGATGATATGAGGAGTACTTCAGGTTATTGTTTTACATTTGGGTCATCATGTTTTTCTTGGTGTTTAAAGAAGCGGGAAATAGTGGCTCAATCAACTACAGAAGTTGAGTTCATTGTAGCTACTTCAACTGCATGTGAATCAAGCATTATGGTTGATGAAGCTGATGGATGATCTGAATTTGGAGCAAGAAGAAGACATAGAAGTATTTGTGGATAATCAAGCTACTCTAGCTATTTCACATAATCCAATATTTCACGGAAAAACAAAGCATTTTAAAATCAAGTATTACTTCTTGAGAGAAGTGTAGAACGCTGGAGAGGTGAAATTAATGTATTGCAGTTCAAAAAACCAAATTACAGATATATTTACTAATTACTAAGTCATTTCCTGTACGCTTGCAATTTCATAATAAGGAGTAATTAAAGTGAATGAAATTTTCTGTTTTGTAATTTTGTATATCTTTTTTTTAACTCTCTTATTTTACCTATCATAATATCGTCATTTAATTTATTGAAATCGGCAATAAATTTATGTTTCTTTCATTATGCTTGCATACTTTTTTGACTTACTTGAGAGCAAAATAATGGTCCAATACAAAAGCAACAATAAACAAAGGCAATATTACTCATAAATTCCGTTCAATACCATCTAGCTTGTTCTAATTAGTATTTTTTATTTAATTTAGCACTTCATATTGTAATAAATGAGTCCTGATTTATTTATTTTTGTTACTATAATATCGGTGCGAAAAATATCTATCTAGTTTATTAATGACAAATATTTATTAATAAATTTAGTTGATCTTCTTTATTGAAATTTTTCTTTCATCCATACAACTCAAACCTAAGAGCTTATGGGATGATATCAGCTCTACACATATCAACCACTTATTTATGATTGCTGATTGAAATAATGCTAAAATCTGGATTTACATATTTTTGTGCCTAAGCCCTAAGGTTATCTTGCTTGCTTAAATTTTAGTTGCTCTTTTTCCCTCCATCGGAGTATTCAAGAACCTGCAATCCATATGCGGCGGAGGAGGATTAACTGATGTTGGTATGAAAATATTGACATGTTTGTTTAAGATTTTTTTAAAATATATATATATATATATATTATTTTTAATGTAACAAGCATTTTTTTTCCCTTTTATGTATTTGTCTAAATTATTTTTAACAAAAACATTTTTTTATAAGAAATAAATATTATCTAGTTCTTAAAAAATCGCTTTTAAAAAAATTAAACAAACTGGCTCATTTGAAAAATAATGATATAAACACTTGAAAGCATGACATTAGGAGAAGGGGGTGTTAAAAGCATAGGGAGAGGTGCGACTATGATTGAGGGGGCTGGAAGAAAGTGGGTATCAAATATAAGAAGGAAATCTGACTGAGACTTCAACGTTGGGGCAGGGTAGCTGATAGATTGTCTGTGTTTCTCTTTAGTGTATTTTGTTTAAGATTATACACGTTTAAGATTTTAACATATATATTAAGAAATATAATTAATTTATTAAATTTTAAAAAATATTAGATATTATATTTTTAATATATTATTTATTTTTTAATTAATGATTCATTTACTCTTTTCATATATTATTCTCACTAAATTTTAATTAAATTTAATCTTTAAAAAATATTTAATGTAATATTAATTTTATAAAATAATATGTATTTTAAAATAATTTTTTTCTCTAATACGTCAAAAATAATATGAGACGGAGGGAGTATTTTACATATACTTCTAAATGATAAGGATAAAAAAAAAATAGGATCAAATGTTCTGAATCTTTATCTAAAGAATTAAAAAAAATCAAAAAAGATGTGAATTAGGGAAGATTGGTTGACAAAATATGAATCAAAAGTTTAATATTAATAAACCTCAAAATAATATATTTTTATTACCACGAGATATATTAAGATATATTGACAATTGCGTATCATTTGATTGGAATAAAATTTGGAATTAAATTAAATCACAGCTATGTGCTTGTTCCTATCGATTTCCATCATCCATGTGTCATAAAATAATTTGTATTAAGATAAGAATAAGAAAGCTAGTATATTATGTGATGATTCTACTTGAGCTTAACAATAATTTTTTATGAATTTTTTCAGTTAATTTATAATTTAGTAAGGTACAAATTTAATTTGATTATTGGTTGTGTACTAAAATGACTTGTTGAATTAGTCCCTTGTCAACAATAATCTCTTCCTTACAAAATGGATATTCACCTTTAAGTCTTTGACACTCCACATGGACCTTGGTAAAATTAATGACAAGATGCGTCATTAATTTTAGAGATAGTGGGGTAATTTCTGGTTTAGATCTTAATTATCGATTCTTAAAAATAGTTATTCAAAACATCCATCAAAATTTTGTATACAATGAAGTATGATACATAATCCTGCAATCTGTTCTAACTATATGTGTTTTTTTTATGAGAACTATATGTGTTATATCATTACATAGTTGAGAATTTTGTGATTATTACTATTTAGAGTTATTTTGTTAAATTGTGAGAATTAATAACAGTTAAGTGGAAATTTTAATGTGGAATCTTCAATATATATCTATATACTTATAAAAATTATCCAGCACCTTGTCACGTATTAGTTGTTAAACAATAAAAATTATTGTTTCCCACTTTTTTCTTAACAAAATTTTTCGCTTTGATTTTTTTAAAATATCCGTACAACAGCATGAGTCCACACCTACTTTAATAATAAATGACGAGAAGCATCATAAGAAAACATAGTATACCAACATTTTTAATCAACATCATGAAAGCTTACGGTCTATTTAGTATTTTACTTCTGTTTTCATTTTTAATTTATAAAACTTTCACACTACTACAAAAATAGGTTTTAATATCTCTTTGTTAATATCAATTTGATGAAAACCGATATTACAAAATGCGTGGTAGCATTTTTGCAAATATAATGTCACCATTAACATCGATTTTAGAAAAATAATTATTAATAGAATTGTGTTAATATCGATTTTTAAAATATTAATGTTGTGAATATTTATTTAATATTAATTTTTAAAAAATTGATGTTAAGATTTTCATTTCAACATCAATTTTTAAAAATCAATATTGTGAGTATTCAGTCAACATCGATTTTATTTGAAACTCATGTTGAGGTTTTGATTTTTAAAATCCCCTCCCTCTATCTCTCAAACTCACTTGAAGTTCTCTTAACCCTCTCTCTCTCGAAACCCACCCTCAAACTCCTGTGCTTGCACCTCGAGCCCCTATGTCATCACTTTCTTCTATGTTTGGTTCTAGCGAGCACAATGAGGAGAGGAGCTAAGAGAAAGATGAAACAAGACCAAGAAGCCAAACACGACGTACCCCAAGATAACATGGCCAAGGCTCATCCTCGAGCTAAACGAGCCAAGACCTCCAAGCCTCAATCTAAACCTGAGTACTTCAAAGACAAGTGCAACTTAGTTTAATTAACACTTCACCATCGCCGTTCAATTTCTTGATTTCAATTTGAACCATTCTCTTTAACTATATGCGCCGAACAAGAAACATTATGAAAAATGGAATGGAACACAACCGTTTTGTTTATTAAGGAGAAAATCTTCATTTGGCGTTTCATTTTCCCTTTGTTTTTGTGTCTAGCTTTAGTTAGCTATACTTTGAAGTGGTTATATTATGTGTTTAGGTTCTTATTTGCATTGTGTTTTACTAATGGAAGACGGTGTTTGCCAATTTGGATTGTCTAGGGAGATTTGTGGAAGGAAACATTCCCTGATGTAGAAATATGTTTTTCACATCGATTTTAAAATCGATGTTGATAATGTTTGACTTTCAACATCATTAGATACAACATCGGTTCGAAATCAATGTTAAATGTCATTTTTGTAGTAGTGTCACTTTGTTTTTAATTTATTTCTTTTTTTTAAAGGAAACAACAAGAATAATTATTTTCTTGTATATAAATCTTTGCAAATAAAAAATAAAGTGAAAAAATATGACAATTTTGTAAATTAAAAATAAAAATTGAAGCAAACACGCTCGTATATTAAAGGGCATAAAAGAATACATGTACTTGTGATAAAATTTTAATTTTAATTTTAATAAAAGATATCAAAAATACTTTTAAAAAATTGTATTTAAATTTTAGGGAAAATTATGGGCACCTCCTAGAAGTCTTTTTAAATTAAACCTACATCTCTTCTTTATAGACATATAAGATATTCAGGTACCTAATGTATTTAAGAAAGTGATACACAATCATCATGTGATATTTTAGAAGATAATTTTATTTTTTAAACATGTGGTGTAAAAAAATATTTATTAAAAAAGGTAAATTTCTTAAATGAATCTTAATTCATCGGATGATTAGTCTTTGACATTGGACTCGAATATCCTGATTCACACACAAAAATAAGTGAGACACACTTCTTATTTTATTAATGAAGTTATACATATAATTCATCTATTCTTATTTATAAGACTCAAGTTTGAAATGATATTTATTTCTTTTTATAAGACTCAATCTATAATGTTTATTGTATTAATTATTTTTAAACTATAAATACCCCTTATTAAAAAAGAAAGAAAATGTATTGAAAATCATTATAAAAGAGATAAGTATTAATGACAAAGATAATTTTGAAAAAAGTTATAAATTAAAGAAATTTTTGTTATCAACTAAACTTACAACTTTCCTTAATCTTGATTAATTAAGTGATTAAGTCTTATATATAGGTACGAAAGCAATACTATTTAGGAGAGATACACATTTTTTTAAATTCAATACTATTTAAAAAGAGAAGAAATATTTTTCTAAAACTAAAGCAGTATCAATGTTATTTAGGATAAATAGTCAAAATCGTCTCCGAAAGTGTGAGATGCTAACAAATTGATTCTTGAAAAATGAAAAATTCAAATTTAGTCTCTAAATGTAGAAAAAGTGCGATAAATTAGTTTTAAAGACAATTTAATGACAAATTGATCACTAAAGTTTACAACTTAATCTCAAATGGTCCTAAAAAATACAATTATTATCAAATTGGTTCTTGAACATCACAACTTAATAATAGAATGGTTTCACCAATTTAACTACATAACTAATTTGTTGCATTATTTTACATATTTAGGAATTAAATTTATATGTTTTATATTTTAAGGACCAATTTATCATCACATCATACGTATAAGGATGAATTTGATTATTTAACCATGTTATCTAAGAAGATCTCCCGAAAAAGGTAAATCAAATCTATTATCTATATCTATTATCTATATATAAAAGGAAACCACTAGCATAATTATAAAATTGGACATCTTTTATATTATTGACAATTTGGCAAGAATAGGATTAAAATTGTTATTTTGCCCCTATTTTATTTTTTCCCATTTTATAAAACAACGTTTAATGAAAAGAACACAACTTTTAGAATTGCATTCAGTCACTCCCACTCCCACTCAAGTGGTGAGCGTTGCCTTCTTCACAAAAAAAAAAATCCCTCTCCTTCGTCTTTCTCTTTCTCTTCCTCCATCTTCTCCTTTCTTTTTCTTTTTTCTCTCATCTTTCTCTTTCTTCCTCACCACACCCCCACTTTCGCCTTTCTCAACACTACACTTTAGAGGAAAAAATCAGTATTTTTTTTTGTAGAAGCAACAGTAATTCCACACGTATTCAAGGTATTTTTTCCCATTTTTTTCACTTTTCATGACCTATTTACAAAGTTTTGATTTTATGAAATGGGTATGTTTTGTTTGCGCAGTTTTTCTTTTACTCTCTCTCACTGTTGCAAGAACCTTTTCTTTCCATTCCTTACGTATTCAAGGTATTTTTTTCCCATTTTTTTTTAACTTTTCATGACTTATTTACAAAGTTTTGATTTCATAAAATTGGTATGTTTTGTTTCCGCTTATGTTATCTAGGTATTTTTTGGTCCATTTTTAGTTTTTCACTCTCTTATTGCTTTTTTCTTATGTTCACTATTAGCTTCTAATTTTATTGTATTGGTTGTTTTATTAGAGTTAGTGGTTTTAAATTGGGGTCAAAGGACTCTTTTGCAAGTTTCTACTACTATGAAGGATTCATGTCATGATGTTTATGGGGAATGTGAAGGAAGTAAGTTTGTCCATTTATAGTTTTCCACTAATTATATATTTTTTTATTTGTATTAGCTTTTGAATCTTAGGTGACCTCTTTGGCCTTGAGCAAAATCCAATATTTCTCCTACAAATTCTCATTCTCACTATTATTTCTATTTACTCTTTTTTTATAAAAAAAATTGATTTTGCTTTGTTTGGGCTTTTATTCAAAGTCGTAACAGTAAGTGATGGTATTATTTTTGCTTTTAACCTTTTGTCTTTTTCTTTGTTAATTTTTTCAAATTCAATTCATTCTCATTTTGTGATTTTTTTTTATATTCAATTCATATTGTTGATGAATCATCAAATCCAAAGAGGTTTATGAGATTTTGGGATAATTTTGCTTTTTAATTTCAGAAATTTGAGGGTTTCTTTTCAAATTACATGTTGTTGTAAAGGGAGGATTGCATGTTTTGGTGTAACAACTAATTCTCTTTTGCTTCATATTGTACCGTGCTTATTTGTCTCTGATCCTTCAATTTTAATTTTCACACAAATGAGACCCTCTCAATTTTTTTATTCTAACATTGAAAGTTTATAGCTTTATGTTCTTTTATGTTCAAAATTTAAATCTCAATTTTTTATTGACAATTTAGTCGATTTTCCTCACCATTCTCCCAACTAGGTTGAATTTTGTTATAAAGAAATTGTTTGATTGTGATCTTTTAATTTTTTTTAAAATTTTAATGTTTATTTTTAGCTAAGCAACTTCTAGAGGAGCTTGAAGGGTGGTTGCAATCGTGTGGTTTGACCAAATCTTCCGATGTGATGCTTAAATCTTTTTTCTTTGTCTTAATTTTAATGTTTATTTTCAGCTAAGAAATTTTCATAGGAGCTTGAACGGTGGTTGCAATAGTGTAGTTTGACCAATTCTTCTTATGTGTGGGGAGTGATCTAATTGTGATTGTCAAAGCCTTAGTCTATATATTTATTTCTTTAAATTTTAGGTGGAAAAAAGTAATACATGTTATGTATAACTTTAAAAGGCTTCATATTTGGTTTTAGCATTGAAAGATGACTCATGGATTTGGTTTCCAACATAAGCTTCAGTATATTATCTTCAAAATACATATATTGTGAGACCATTTTGTTACATAGTCAAATAACAAGGGGTCAGCTGAAAATGAATATTCTACAATTTATATGATGCATCATATGTGAAATAAGCACATAGTTATGCAAAACAGTTTTCATTGTTTTTGCATTACTATGTTCACATGACAATAATCTTTCTCTCAATGTGTTCCAACTTGATATAATACTTAAGTCTTCTTTTTTTGTCTTATTTTTGACATATTGCTTCAATCTATAAGGACTAATTGAACTAAATTAGATCCCCAAATATGCTTATTTTTAAAACTGTAGCATGATAGTCCTACTTTTCAAGACTATTTACTGATTATCATAGGCACTAATAATGATGACTCAACCACAGATAAAAAATTTACTTTATTAGTTTCTCATTATGATATTTTTACTGATTCTATTTTTAAACTTTCCCAAATATGGTCTAATCACTTATGCATTCTAATTAACAATTACTTTATAAATTGGTGACTTTTTTTTTACCCGTGTATCCTCAGGGGATGTTGAATAGCAACTGATGAAGTTTCCACAACTACCAAGTAGTTTCACTGTAGCAAATGCGCGTATTATAAGAAAGATGATACTAGCACAGAAGAATTTGAGTAGATGACACAACAACAAACGATTGGTCATTCATGATCCAAATAAAAAAATGAGGTTCATAGCATTTCTCACTTCTTCTTCAAATTGCAATACCACTACGTTGAACAGTGTGCAACCGAGTACCTCACGTGTCTGTTTTCAAAGCAATGGAGGTACAAACAGCTACAATCCAACCATCTCTGAAACATCTACACATACAGATTTTGATGCCCCTAATGGTTAGTTTCAATAAATTTAATCTACTTTTACTTGTTAAGTTTTAAATCATATTCTGATATCTGTTAATATAACCTAGATGTTGCTTCTACTGACGAGGAAGAAAACTTAGGTTCTCTTACCACCACAAATCCAATGCATTTACGCATATAAGGTATTCCCAAATTAATCATACACAAATTCTTTATGTCATGTTATCCTACTAATTCTACTTTCTTATGTTAGACTATTTTGATATTTGAGATCCAATTATACAATACAATGAGTGTCAAGCAATGACGTGGTATGATGAGAGGATGGACAAATATAAGGATGTTGCCAATTCAAAATTCAACCTTTGTCGTGATAATGGGAAAGTTTAGTTACCATTATTACAGCCAACACCTCAATTGTTGCAAAATCTCTTATTTGATAAATCTGCTAGTGAAAGCAAGAACTATCAACAAAACATTCGGATATATAATATGATGTTTGCATTTACATCTCCTAGAGCAAAGCTTGACATAACTATAAGCAATGGAAAAGGGCCACCAACTTTTTGTATTCAGGGTCAGCCATGCCATAAGATTGGTAGCCTTCTGCCTTCTGCCTTCTGCCTTCGCCTGGTTATGTACCAAAATTTTCACAGTTGTACATTTATGATACTGAACATTTGAAAACAAATTACATGTTGTTAGGTATTTATAATTCTAAAACAAAGGTCATCTAATTATTTTACATTTTTCTTTGTCAACTTTCAAACAAACAAGTGAGATTTAAATTCTAAGTTTTTCTTTCTTTTGGTGCAGTGACAAGAATAATGTTGACCCTAATATTGTGTCAAGATTAGCAGCTATGTTAGATGAACATAATTCTCATGCAAAATCCTTTCATATGGCAAGAGATGGGCTAAAATAGACAAATTTACCGAATCTCAAGCTAAAACTCATCGCCAACCGCATCAAGAATGGTCGTATATATAATATCCCAACTATATCAGAAGTTGCTACATTGTTTGAAGGAGATGTAGATACAATCTCAACTAGGGATATCATTCTAGAGACACAATGTGGTGATTTGCAAAGAATTAATAAGTTACATGCTAGCTATTTAGCATTACAATATCCACTTTTGTTTCCCTATGGTGAAGACGGATATAGACATGACATTCTTCACAAGGTGACATCTCTTGAACAAGCTCGAAAGAGAGTACGCCTTACAATAAGGGAATGGTTTTCTTTTAGACTATAATTCAGACCAACTGAAGCACAAACACTTTTGCATTCAAGGAAGTTTTTCCCAGAATTTATTGTTGACGGTTATACTATGGTGGAATCAGAGAGGTTTTCTTTCATCAAGATGAATAAATCAAAGTTAAGAGTTGACAAATATTCTAATTTACACCAGTCCTCTAATGAAGGTACAACTGAAAGATCAAATAGAGGAAAAAGAATCATCTTGCCTTCAACATTTGTTGGCAGCCCCAGGTACATGAGACAACTATATGTTGAATATAGGGGAAGCAACATGAAGAATGAAGCCTATGACTTAGAAGATAGTTTTGAGCTTTTCACATGCCTTGAAGAATGTAACTCAAATGAAGTGTAGGAGAAGGCAACCTTTTGATCCTTGCATTGCATTCACATACTCATTAACATGCTTAAAGGATTTTCATTAAAACATCAAAGCTACTAATTATTTGAAAAGGGATTTAATTGATTAATGTTTTTGGAAAAATATAATTTTACTGTTTTAATCGATTACATAGCATTTTAATTGATTATTCAGTTCTTGTTTCAAACTGGAAAAGCTTCTATGAACATTTTAATCTATTACCTATCAAATTAATCGATTATTTGGCTCGTACTTGAAACTGGAAAGCTTTAGTAAATGTTTTAATCGATTACACACTTATTGTAATCGATTACATAGTGTAAAATGTATTTTGTGTCTTGCTGTGATAATCGATTATCATCATTCGTAATTGATTACATAGGCCATTTGAAATAACCTGCTTTGCTACTTTAATCGATTACCATTATTCGTAATCGATTACACAGGCTATTTTGTGAAACTGAACTTTTCTGATTTAATCGATTACAACTCGATTTAATCGATTATTTTGCTCGTTGTTGAAACCCAGAATGTGTCTTGAACACTTTAATCGATTAAGTGACAATTTAATTGATTACATATGTGTTTTAATCGATTATTTGGCGCGTGTAATCGATTACAGGTTGTTACAAAATTCTGTTATAAATAGAAGGCTTGGCTTGATTTCTAACTTGAACATTTCGTATTTTCTGAGTATACACAAGCCTTCTAAGAGTTTGAAAGTGATTTTCTGGGTTCTCTAACTTCTTGTCCCCACTCTTTAATCATCATGAGCTATTGAATGATTTTTGGGCAAGAAACTTCATGAGTTTGATGGAGAGCATGTTCTGAAATTATGTTTTCTGCTATTCAACATTGATTGGTAATTCATATGCATTCACATTCATTGGATCATCAGGTTGTTTCTCTCCATAATCTTTGATTGTAATTCTGTTTTGGAATTTCTGTTATTTGATGCTATTGTAAGTGGGTTCTTGAAGCTTTGGCTAGAGTAGTGTTCTCTAGGAAAGAACAGAGTAGCGTTCTCTGGTTCTTGCTCTTTAGAAGTCTAATAGGGTTTTAGATTTCTATTCTTTATCTAGTGTTGATAAAGAGAGGTTGTTGTAAAGCTTGTAAGAACAAAAATTTATAATAGTGGAAACTCTAATCTAGTGTTGATTAAAAGAAAATGGATGTAGCTTCTGTTGTGAAGTGAACCAGTATAAATTGCTTGTGTTGATTTTCTTTATCTTTATCTCTATAAGTCATCTTGTTCATTTGTTCTTGATTTCATTATCATTACCTAACAAGTTCTGTTTTGAGCTATTGGTTTCTTGAGCTGAGTAATTTGATTGAGTAAAATCATTATTGGTTTTGAAAGTGATTAAGATCCTTAACTCTGATTTGACAAATAAATTTTAAAAGACCAAGTTTCAACCAATTCACCCCCCCTCTTGGTTATTGTGGGTATTCCTATTGTTTTCACTATATTTTGATGGTATGATTATAATTAGCAATGTATGATTTCCCGATTTATTTATCACTTTTACATGTAATCCTAATTGGCCCAAGATACAAAGATTATTGTCTCCAATGAATTTGAAAGATGCAAATAGACCATATGTTATCTCAAGGGTTTTCAGAATTATATTTAGACAGATGTTGACTGATTTAACAAAGCACCACTTACTAGGCAAGGTCCTTGCATGTAAGTTACTTTTGCTCAATTTAAATATCATTTTTTGTTGTAACAAACTCTGCTTATGTTTAATTTCCTAATAGAATTATAAAAAAAAAAAGAGGATTGTCATATGCGCGCATACTTCTATTTCTACATCCTTCTAGCAAGTATCCTACACCAGAAGATAGAATTATAAGTGTTGAAATACCATCAAAGGATGAAGAAGAACAACATTATCAATTAGTTCAAGCTCACATGATTCATGGTCCGTGCAGCATAATTAATCATTTGTCTCCATGTATGAAAGATGGATTTTGTTCTAAGTTCTATCCAAAGAATTTTTAGAGCTACACACTTTTAGATGCAGATGTATTCCTCTTTATCAAAGGAGAGACACTGGTAATACAGTCACAAAAAATGGTGTTCTACTTGACAATTGAAGTGTTGTGTCATATAATAAAGACCTTTAGCTAAGATACCATGCACACATTAACATAGAATGGTGCAATAAACGCACCTCAATTAAATACCTCTTTAAATATATTAATAAAGGGTATGATTGTAACACCCCAAAAATTCAAGAACTACAGTTAAATATTAAAGCAAGTCTTAGACAAATTGATTTAGTCTGTATTTGAGTTATTTGGGGGAAATGTTCAAGGGAAAAGACCATATTACTCTTTCCGTAAATCAGAAATGACAAAAATGCCCTTGAGGTCAAAATGACAAAAATGCCCCTGGATATTTTAAAAATTACAAAACTGCCCTTGGATATTTTGGAAGGATATTTTAGAAGGCGAATTTACATAAATGCCCTTAAATATTTTT
>PYAF01002085.1:384460-417796 GCA_007407185.1 Glycine tomentella
TAGATATTTTTATGATAAAAATAAAGAATACTCTTAGATAACAGACTATTGAAATAGTTTGTGACAGAAAGCCATAAGTGGAATAAGGCTTTCTTAAGCATCAAATGGTATAAAAAGAAGAAGACTTTTGTTCCCATCCCTAGGTGTATAGAGTAAGTGAAGATGTCAAGTTATGGGAAGATTGTTTGAATTGCGTGCAATGGAGTGATTCTGAATTTAACCCAAAAACCTATTTTAGTAAAATCATCATTATAGATTGGTTAACCGTTGGATCTTCCTCAAATTTGAAAGCAAGATTGCTAACTCATATATCTAACTTTTGAACGTTGGGATTGTCCAAATAATATCTGGAACATGAGAAATTAATTTTTCACTAAGATAGAAAATTCTAGAAAATGGGCTGCTCGCCCAGGCGAGTGGAACAGGCAATTTTTGGTCGCCTGGGCGAGTGAAGGCGGTGCTGAGCATGTATATAAAGCTCCCAAGGCACGAAAAATGGATGAATCAAGCCTCCCAACAGCCCCAAAGCTTCCCTAACCTCCTCCATCACCCTTCCACTTTCAAAGAACAAAAACCCTAGCATTCTGAAGCCTCACGGGAGATCTAAGAGCTTTTAGGAAGAAGTTTATCAAGTTTTTAGGAGGAAAGCTGTCCAAAAGCTTAAGGAAAATAAGGTATGGGGGAGTTTATGATAGTTTAGTTTGAATATTATCCCTTGCTTCATTTGATTAAGTCTTGTATTCTAAGTGTTTGATGAAATGCCTCAAAGAATAAAGATTGCTAGAAACTTGACCACTTGGATAAATAACTTGGTTTTAGGCTAAAGAATGATTGATGTATAAATGATTAGAGCTTACCTTAATGAATGAATGAAACATAGGTATTTTAGAAGAAAAACAATTGGCTAATGAAATATTTTACTAAAATTAAAGTAGTTTAGGTTCTACCAAAGTTTGTAGGTTTCCTTAAAAAGTGTTTTGTAAACTCTTGAATAGGTCTATTTTATGCTAGAATGATGCCTATTTAACCTTAGAATTATGTAGACCTTTATAAGGATTAATATTTAAGTAGTTTTCTATGAGTTTAAGCTTGCACACCATGTGTTTGACAATATGTCACAATAAACAAAATATGTTTAAAGAATGTTTGGTCTGGATCCTTGTGGTTGAATTTGAATTATATTCGTGTGGTTGGTTGCTTTAACAAAAGTATGTATTATCCCATGTGTTGTAAAGCTAAAATACATAAAGTTTATGAATTATTGTGTGATTCTATACACTTTGATGTTGAGATGTGTTCCACTGGAGTGGGTGAAATTGTCTGATATGAGAATTTAAGAAATAAAGTAATGGTGAAGATGAATTGAGAAATAAAATAAACAAGCCATTACATATTCCATTTGCATTTATCCCCTCGGAGTGGAGGGAGGTCTCACTGGAGTGGGTGAAACTATGTTGATTTTGGTACCTTTTAATAGGACTCTGAGATCTCAGTCATGCATCATATAAAAAGATAAGCATGCATCTCATGCATCACATGATGGGTATGTATGATATTCTGTATATTTGGATCTGTTGTGTGGTCTTGTTATAAATAAGGTTTTATTCATCTGTGTTTATATATGTTTTATTCAAACTATATTTATCATATACTTACCCCTATTTGTGTCTGTGGTTGACACCTGTGATGACCCCAATTCATTTGGGCGAGCAGGGAAACAGTGAAGTATAAGCTATGGATGATATTGAAGAAGATGTGCTGAGGAAAATTGATGAATTGTAATTTTGTGTTTGGTGTGTATTTTGTTTCTGTGTAACTTGTATTAAAACTAGACAGTCTGTATATTTTTGGACGTGTATTTGGACTGTATCTATTTATCATAATTGAACCGTAGTCGGGGAGAAGCGTTTACGTTACAAACGAACCATGAACTTGCAAGCAAAGCGGAAAAAAAATTTCTGTAAAATTTATAAATAACATGATTCTAATACAAAGTGGACACGAGATTTCACCTAAAATCAATCAAGCACGAGAGAGTAAAGAGAGGCGTTACAATGATCGAGTGACTGCTCTTATAGTCAATGATTTTGAAGAAAATATTCCAACAAATGAAAACAGAGATGAAATCAAAAAATATTTAGGTTGCAGTTTTATTCCAAATATATTTACCAACACAAGTATTGTCATTTTTTGTTAAATTCATTGACATTTTTTTTTTGCAATATTCTAGGTATATATTGTTGATTCAAGAGGAAGTATGAAAGGATGGACAAGGAATCAAGCTTTGGAGTTTTGAGCTTTCAACATGCATCATAGCAAAGTGCCTTGGAAGCTTGAAGATCAATTGATTCATGTAAAAGGGAATATGTGTTATCTGATAATCCAATGTGCATATCATGCATAATCATTCATTTAGGATTGTTAGAATGATGGCCAATTCAAAAGCATTTAACAAATAAGGCAAATTAAAATCAAGTTTTTGGAAAAATGAAGTTTTCCTACTTTAATCAATTACATATCGAATTAATCGATTACCTAGGCTAAAATTAAAAAATCATACTGTTTGTCTTAATCGATTACAGAAGTTCGTAATCGATTACATATCATGCCTATGGCTAACATCTTTTGCTGATTTAATTGATTACATATCATTTTAATCGATTACATAGTTCATTTGAAAATATTGGTCTGTCTGTCTTAATTGATTACCAAATTATGTAATAGATTACACAGTGCATTTAGAAAAAACATGAGTGTCTGGTTTAATCGATTACATGACGGAATAATCGATTACAATGTTCATAGCTCAAACCCAGAACATATCAGGAGCACTTTCATCGATTACATTCTTGATTTAATCGATTACAAATACGAAATAATCGATTACAGGAGCGTGTTTAATCGATTATTTTCAGTTAGAAAGTTGTTATAAATAGAACCTATTGTCCTATGATTTTAAGAGTTGAGTAATTCGTATTCTGGGCAATCACAAACATTCATGAGCTTTCTTTAGTGAGTTTTCTGAGCTTAAAAACATCTTGGCTTCACAAAAATTCATATGGGTTGTTAATTTGAAAAGTGAAGCATATTGAGTTCCAAAGAGTAAGGAAATGGATGCTTTGATTTTGTTATTCTTTCTTTCAACCTGGTGAATCATACATATGCATCTTGTTCATTGGATTATCAGGTGAATTCGTTCCTTATTCTTTGTGGTTGTAAATCTGTTTTTGATTTCTGTAAAGATTGGATTATTCTAAATGGGTTTCTTTCATGATGACTAGAGACAGTGTTTCTCTAGGGGTTACTGAGTAGTGTTCTCAGTGGGGTTGGTCTCTAAGAATCTAATAGTGTTTTAGATTTCTGATCTTTATCTATGATTGATAAAGGGAGACTTGTAATATCTTGTAAGAACATTAATTTGCAATAGTGAAACTCCATTCTAGTGTTGAGTGGAAGAACTTGATGTAGCTTCATAGTGTTTGAAGTGAATCAGTATAAAAATAGTGGCTGATCTTTATTCTAATCTCTTCATCTCTTTATTGCTTTGGTTTGTGAATCAAATTATTTGCACAGAAAGATTTCAATTGTCTATTGATATTCTTGACAGAGGAATTTGATTGAATATAAAATTCTTGGTTTCAAAACAATTTTTTAAAGTGATAAAGATCATGTGGAAACTCTGATTTGAAAATTTTTAAATACCAAAGTTCAACCAATTCACCCCCCCTCTTGGTTGTATTGAAGTATTCCTATTATTTTCATATATCACCATGTGAAGCAATTTGGAGGATATTTGCATTCCCAATATATGGTAGAAAACCACCAGTTGAAAGACTATATTTTCACTTACCTGGCCAACAATCTGTCTACTATCATGGTCATGAAAATATAATGATGTCCTCTTCAAGCCAAGTGTAATTGACTGTATGCTCACTTCTTGGATACATGCAAATCAAATTTATCCCGAAGCCAAGAATTTGACATACTCGGAATTTGTGTCCAGATTTGTGTACATTAATTGAATCTATGCTCACTTCTTGGATGATGTCCTACTTCTAGTGAATTATTTTATCTTAGGATGATGCTCACTATCTCCAAAGGACCAACTAGCTTTGAAGATATTGGAACAAATGGAGCTAAATTATATCGAACATTCAGAAATGTATGCTTTGTAATGGGGTTGTTGCAAGATGATAAAGAATACATTGAAGCTATTAAGAAAGAAAATGATTGGGGTTCAGGCCATTACCTAAGAAAGTTTTTTGTTACATTGTTAGTGACTGGCTCTGTCAATAAACCTAAGCATGTTTAGGCAAAAACTTGGCATTGGTTAGCTAATGGAGTACAATATAAACAGAGAACGATTTCACATGACCAAGTTTCTTAAATTTCAACTTTTAAGAAATACATTTTCATGTCTTTCTAACTAGAACTTATTGTACAACTTTTTATTCACTAATTTTTTCATTCAGCATCTTTGATGTAAAAATTTTGCTTTTTCTGCATAATTTTTTTTATCAACAATCTATATTTATTTCTCCTCTCTAACTCTTCCTTATTTTTTGAAAAAAAAATGGTCTATTTACAAATAGAATTACATGTGGCTAATGCTAAACTACAAAATTTTACTTTGCTGGAAATTGAAAAATTACTACAATCTTATGGGAGGAGCTTTAGAGATTTTCCAGCATTGTCATTTTCAACCGGAGAACTACCATCACAGTTTGGAAACCTACTAATTCATTTAAAATTGAATTATAATATTCATGAATTACATTCTGAGTTCCAAATATTGTTCTCCGCTCTAACAGGTTAGAATGCTACATATTTTTACATAAATTACTTAATTTGACTTACTTCAATTTTACTAAGTCTTTTTGGTATTATTTGTCTCTTATATCATTGAACAACAAGTCACATAAAACTGCTTATTATTTCTGTAAATGACTACTACACTATGTAATAATGTAGATGAACAACTACATATCTATGATACGATCATTCAAGCAGTCATGAGCCAAAGAGGAAGTATGTTTTTCCTTTATGGGTATGGTGGCACTGGGAAAACATATATATGGAGGACACTAGCTTCTACATTAAGAGCAAAGAAAAAAAATAGTTTTAACTGTTACTTTGAGTGGTCTCGCATCGCTGCTTTTATCTGGAGGTTGAACAGCTCACTCAAAGTTTAGGATCCCAATACCAACTTTGGATAATTCAGTTTGTAATGTACATCAAGGTAGTGAATTAGCTTAACTATTGAAACAGACCAGCTTGATCAAATGGGACGAGGCCCCTATGGCACACAAGTATTGTTTTGAAGCATTGGACAAAACTTTGAGAGACATCATGGGAATTACAGATGAAATTGATATTGTTTTTGGAGGGAAAGTCATAGTTTTTGGAGGAGACTTTAGGCAAACGTTGCCGGTTATTCCTCAAGGAATGCAATCTGACATTGTTCATGCTACCATCAATGCATCCTACTTACGGGATCATTGTACTATTCTAACATTGACAAAGAATATGCGCTTACAAGCTACCACAAAATCTGAAAACGCATTGGAAGTGGCAAACTTTACTAAATGGATCCTTGAAATTGGTGATGACTATCTTAGTCAGCCAAATGATGGATATGCTACAATAGAAATTCCTCCATACCTTCTATCCTAGACTATATTGATCCAATCGATGTTATTGTTCAATCCACATATCCTAATTTAACTAATCATTTTATGGATCCACAATTTCTTCAATCTAGAGTCATACTTGCATCTACAAATGAACTTGTGGAACAACTAAATGATTATAGTTTATCCATCATTCTAGGTTTGTTAATTATGCTAATATTTTATCTCTACACCTAAGAACAATTATATTTATTTAATTAATTAATTTACTTATTTTTTATTTACTTTACTTAAAACAGCTAACTTCTTCTTATCTATTTCTTTAGTTTACAAACCTTATCAATAGTTTTAGACATTTTATCAGACATTACATAAATTGTATACTCATTTCAACAAACAAGAGTCAATCAAACAATATTCATTACATTTAGAAACTAATATGCGTACATGAAAATTAGAGAATTAAGATTCCATGTTACTCCTAATTATATTTTTTTTCCTCTTTTATGTTATCTTCTCAATTCTAGGTGAACAAAGGCGGTATCCAAGTTCATATTGCACTGACAAATCTAAAACAATAGACAGTGATGTTTTTAATGCAATAACAACTGAATTTTTAAACTCTTTGACTACTTCTGGGCTGCCTAATCATAAATCAATCTTAAAATTGGATCACCAATAATGCTATTACGAAACTTAGATCAAAATGAAGGCCTTTGTAATAGTACCAAACTTATAATCACATGGCTAGCAAAGCATATAATTGAAGCTGAAATCATCTCAGGAAACAATTTGGGAACTTGAGTAATAAACCTAAGGATGTCAATGTCTCATTCTCAATCACCATGGTCATTCAAGCTAATTAGAAGACAATTTCCAATTATTGTGTCTTATGCTATGACAATTAATAAATCTCAAGGACAATCGTTAGCCAATGTCGGTTTATATCTACCCAAACCAGTTTTTAGCCATGGACAATTATATGTTGCACTTTCAAGAGTTCAAACAAAAAAAAGGATTAAAAGTAATTATACATGACAAAGATAGAAATCCTTTTACCACAACTACCAATGTTGTCTTCAAAGAGGTTTTCCAAAACCTCTAACAGGTTTTATTAACTAGCTCCTATATTATATTTTACTATTCTGTCTGTTTTTAGACTATTAATATTAATGTACCAAACTGATTATACAGGCCTTCATCCATATTATTTTGTAGTTGTCCATTTTGTTTGCCAAAAGCATTGGTGCTTTCACTAGTTTGGTTTTCTAATTCTGGTTTATTCAACAAACACTCACTTCACAATCATGAACGACAATAAATCAAACATGATGTTCTACTATGCATTTTGGCTAGACGCAATCTTATATTCATTTATCAAACTGATTATCCAGACTTTCAATCATATTATTTTGTAGCAGTTCATTTTGTTTGCCAAAAGCAATTGTTCATTGACTTGTTGGTCTTACTAATTCGGAATTATTCACCAAACACACTCACTTCATAACCATCAATGACAATAAATTAAACAACATTAAATTCTCAACTTTTATAATTACAACTATTTTTTCCCTTTTTTACTTAGAATTGTTATTCTCATTAAAATCTTTAATAGGTTTTGTTAACTAGCTTCTACATTATATTTTACTATTTTGTCTGTTTCTAGACTATTAATATTCATTAACCAAACTGATTATCCAGGCCTTCAGCCATATTATTTTGTAGTTGTTCATTTTGTTTGTCAAAAGCATTGGTGCCTTCACAAGTTTGACTTTCTAATTCTGATTTATTCAACAAACACACTCACTTCACAACGAAGAATGACACTAAATCAAACATGATGTTCTATTATTTCATTATTAACTTTCATCCTTTTGAATTTGGTGTACCTTTCAGCGGAAATCACTTCTAACAAACAACTTTCACCATTACTTCTTACGTAATAATATATAACATTACTCATTATATTTCTATTTAACTGTATTCAATTATTCACTTTTCATACATTCATCTTTATTATGCATTTTGGTGTGACACAATCTTTTACTAACACGACTTCCTCCAAGCCTGTAAATTAACTTTTAAAATTTATTTCACATGCTCTCCACTACATATTTCTTATTTAAAAGTTTTAACTCTGCATTATATACTGAATTTTAGAGACATGTAAATTACACGTCACCCGATTCTGGATCCATTGTCATTCATTTGCCCTTTTACAACAACAATGCTTTAATCGTAACAAGTTTTCCTACAAACCTCTAACCAAATTTTCACACTTTTAGAATAAACTTTACATTCACTATCTTTACTATGCATTTTGGTAGGAGACAATCTTATATTCATTTATCAACCTGATTATCGAAGCCTTCAACCATTTTATTTTGTAGCTGTTCATTTTGTTTGCCAAATCCAATTGTAGATTGACATGTTTGGCTTACTTATTATGAATTGTTCAGCAAACAAACTCACTTTAAACATCATTTAATTCTCAACTTTTCTAATTACTACTGTTTTTCCCTTCTTTACTTAGAATTGTTGATTCTCATTCTGTATCCAATTAATGAACTTTGTGACAAACCTACACCAATCATTGAATTGAAAATATTTTGCTTTATCTTAAATTAACAATTTACACACAAACATTATTTAATACTTAACTTTCATAATATATTATCATCTTATAAACAATACCTATTATCATAACCTTAACAATAATATTCTCTAATTAACCAAATCCATAATCAAACAAATCAATGAGAATCACAGACCGCGTAAGCACGGGTTCTGCGCTAATTTTTCCTAAATTTTGCCTCAGCTGATATATAAACTATAAAGCAAGAATGGAAGAGTTAACTGTGCACTGTTATCTGAAATCTGAGTCTAACATGCAGCATAGACTGATCACTGTGAATGCGTGAAAAGGAAAACAGGGTTCAGAAATCTGAAGGATTGAAATTGAATGGTTGTTTTCTTTGTTAATTGTTAGTGTGCACATAGCAGTTGGTTGGTTCGGCGAGCCACCCGGGAGCAATTATTTGCAATTACCACCTTGTGACTTCTCTGCGCACCAAAAACAAAACAAAACAAGACCCAGTTGAGTTCACAAGGGGCCCCAATTTTGATTTCTGACACCTCCCCATGATTTCCACTCTTAACATCCAAATAAAATATTATTTTTGTTATAAATTAGGGTCTTTATTAAAGATGTAACTGATTGGATATAATGTGTAAATATTATATTAGTAGTATCGTTTTCATTACGGATAAAAAAAAATACGTCAGGACCTTTGCTGATTGTCTGACCATTGAGAATTGGTGATGAAATTATTTATACATTGGTTTATAAGGTAAAATTATTTTTTATCTATATATATATATATATATATATTAATTCTATCATTTCATTGATTGATTAGAATATGTAATACATATAATAAATTTTGAGCGTGTAATTCGTAGGATTAGATATTTACAGTAGTCTGATAATTATTATAGATTCAATAACAATTATTAGGACAAACTCTAATAGTATTATCTTATAATTTAGATTTATGTTTATTCCAACTGATGTGACAATGTAAGATGAGTATGGATGCAAAAGTTGTTCTACAACCCATTCATTAGCCCATAATTTCTCGCAACCATATTCTTCTATGGGAATCTCCAAATTTTCAGATCTATCTAATGACATTGAGTTCTGTCGATTTTTTTATTTTTATTTCTCTAAAGATGGACCACTTTACATCATGTGCCTCATGTGGCATGAGGCAACCATATGGTTTGAGGGTAATTAGTTTTATATATTATCATCATGTAAAAGAATGTTTATATGAGTGATCAGTTTTATTATGACACAAGATGTTAAACTAATGTTTTACTAAAGTACAAAAGAATCTGAATCAGAATAGGTGGAGAAATGATGGTTCAGAAATCCTATCTTTCATCATCAATGAGACTACAACATCATGGGTAGAGTAAAGCCACAACTAGCCAGCGATTCCCGTGACACACTTCTTCACTCTGCACAAAAGTTAACGACCCCAAAACCAACCCCTTTTTATTTGTATCTCTTCTACAATAACAATAACAATAACCTCTGATACACTCTATCACCCTACAGTTCCTCTCTTGTTCCATCACTTCTGAGAGTGTGTAAAAGAGTGAACTTTTTTTTTATAGTTTTTTTTTTTTTTTTGGATATATCAGCCAAAAGGGGTGTGAAAAACCCAATGCAACAAAGTTCAGCTTCAGGGTCATTGATGAAGCAATTGAGTGTGAAGGAGGCTTGGAAATCAACATCAAGTAGGTGGAGTGGGAAGGACAAGTATAGTAGTGTTGGAGGAGGGAGCACTGAAGGGTGTGAAGCAAGTTTGAGCCAACTGGAAGGTTTTGCTATGTATGGGAATGAGGACAATAATGGGGTGATGATGGGGAAGAAGAGAGTGATGGTGGTGGTGGATCACACTTCGCATTCCGAGCATGCAATGATGTGGGCACTCACTCATGTAGCTAATAAGGGTGATTTGCTCACTTTGCTTTATGTTGTTCCGACTCATATGGGTTCTGAATCTTCTAGCTCTACCTATCTTGTCAATCATCTTGGTTCACTTTGCAAAGATTGCAAGCCAGAGGTAAAGTTCTGAATCATAGTCAATTACTTTAAAAGAACTTCTATCTTTATATCCAAACAAACTCTTAATCATACAAATTAGTAACATATTACTCTTTGGGTCTTGAATTTCATTTCTTAAGGTTAAGGATGGAGAACTTATTAGGCTATGTCATTTCTCTTCCATTTTTCTTTCCTTGGATTAATTGCTGTGAGGGGTGGACAGTGACACACTGTGTTTGGTAGATCTTGAATTCTTTAAGTTAAGAAGTTCTTACTTTTTTTCTATTTTACATTATTTAAAAGAACCAAGTATATTTCTTTTGCCTATAATGTTTGTTCCAAACTTTTTTCTCTTCTTTAGAGGGCAAAAGGGGTCTGAGATTCCTGTATTATTCCAATCTTCTTATTTTCACTTTCGGGAAAGAAATTATGAGAATGCTCTGATGCTTCTTCAGCTTTTCATTGCACATTCCTTATTAAGAAAATAAGTTAAATTTACTGACACTATCTTGGTGTAACATAGGTGGAAGTGGAAGCACTTGTAATCCAAGGACCAAAACTGGCCACAGTGATGAGCCAAGTGAAGAAGCTGGAGGTTTCTGTCTTGGTATTGGGCCAAAAGAAGCCCTCTCCTTTTCTTAGCTGGTAGGATTCTCATCATTTCAATACAATTTTCCAATCTTCAATCTCAATTCACAAACCTTGAAACTCCTTTTTCCTTTTCTAATTTGGCTCTTTGCACTTTATGCAGTAAAATGCAGAGTGATAACTGATAATTGAGAAATAAATAATTAAGATTTTGATTAAGCCCTTGAGGATTGGTCTTGTAACTTTTTTTTTTTTTTTTTGAGACAAGGATTGGTCTTATAACTAGTAAAAAATGAAGTTTGCCAGAATATATTGACAGCTACACCAGGAGCCAAAGTCTTAATTATGATGATTAAAAAATAATTAAGATTTTGATAACTTTATGATCTACTGTATTATATATTTACATGTACTTCATCGCAATTCTAATTGTTGTTTCTCAGTTAACCATTATTCTATACTCTACCTTCTAAAAGGCATCGACCTATTTTTTTTTACAATGCACCGACTAATCTAGAGCAGCCAATATAGTTTAATTTCATGTATTATTGTCCTGAAAATCTTTACATTACCAATCTATCTTAGAATCTAATAAAAATTACTTTAGACATAATTTTTAGAATAATTATTTTACATCTAATTAAATTATTGATTTATATACTGTATGATTAACATGTTACTTAAACAGTACTACATGATATATAACCCAAAAAATAAGGATATGATAAAGTTATCAAATTTTATGGGAGCATATATAAACTAATTTATTTAAATTTAAAACTAAAAATTTGCTTTAAACGAGTTCACTATTTGAAGTTCAATTCCTTAATTTCTGCAGTCTGTGTGGAAGCAACAGTATCAGCAGCTCAGAGGAGTTTGCTGAGCACTGCATCAACAATGCAGAATGCTTGACAGTAGGAGTAAGGAAGAGAGGCCAAGGCAACAATGGCTACCTCATCAGCACAAGGTGGCAGAAGAACTTCTGGCTACTGGCTTAAAATCTTGAGTTCTTAACTCTAGTTACCAGCTATAGTTAGGATCTCACAAACAAACAAAAAAGGTCAAATGGGAAAATTAATTAACACAAAAATAATAATATGTACCTCCTGTTCTAGTTCTAACTACATTGTCATTGTACTCATGATATGACTCGGTGGCATCAATTTAATTATATACTATCTATCTGATTATGTGATTAATGAAACATGATTGTGACCAATAACTTCTTCCAGAGTTTTTATTTTTTAGTGTAGATGATTTCTTCACCGTTTGACATTTAAATGTACGGTATAGAGAGAAAGGTTGAAAAAATAAAATTTCGGTGAAATCATATCTAGCACGGACCACCACCACTTATAGATGAAGGACCACATTGCAGGAGGTAGAAGAAGTCATTTATGTACATGAGCATTAAATTCCAGCACTTTTTTTCTTTTGGTAAGTGTAACACGACACGTTTAGAAATACTGAAATAGTAGTAGGTGGTCACCTATCAGAAACAAATTAGTAATAGGAGTAAGTAGTAACAACTCAGTAACAAATAAAACCCAATAAGAACCTTCTAGTAAAAAAAAGTTATTGAAAAATGTTAGTGGGTTAAAATGTTAGTTTTTGTTAAAAAAAAATAGTATCGAATCCATGTTTTTTTTTCTCTTTTCTTCTTCCTTATATCTCTTAGTAATTAAATGGTTAGTTCATTTCATAATGAGGTAGCCTCCATAACTTAAGTATTTTATAGAGTTTGACAGGCATATCTTTTCTGTTTCAAAATTCTTATACAATCAACTAATAAAAATTATTCTTAGTTCAACTTTTAAAACAATTATAAAAGCTAATAAATTTAGAATATATTACAATTTATAACAAGAATTATTTGATATTATGAATCTTAGACTCCTAAGTGATATTCAAGATATCCCCAAAAGCCTGAGCTTATATAACTCTCTACATATGATACTCAAACACAGTCAATGAGGTTGTTGGGATTATGCTAGTGTTGGTAAAAGATACTCGGATTAAGTGGTTGGAGATATTGAGAGTTAGCCTTCATTGTTACCTTTATACCAAAATAATTCAATGCCAATAAATGTCATTTTTTTTTCTTTTGTGAATCACATATGTCAAACAGTTGCACACTTTATTAGTGTTGAATACTAGCGACCAAGTAACCCAACTTTTATTCAAAATCAAACAGGAACATCGTTAGTTTTGTCCATTCAATTCCCCCACCCTTTGTTAACTTCCATTCAATTCATTTGTACTTACAAAAATAATTATGTTAACCACTGTCTTAAAGTTTTGATCAAGGATCGTTATCTACATTTTAAATATTTTTTGTTAAATAAATTTAATTACTTGCAGTAACAAATATTATACAACAGTTATGTTCTGACACAATCTTTAATTGACTTAATTTTGGCCTTCTTCTCCACCCCCACCCATTTTCATGAACTTAGTTCCTGTTTTTTAATTGTGCAATTTTAGTTTGTATTGATTTAACATCCAATATTCAACAAAAAGTCAAAAATGATAAACCGCATCCGTATCGATGTAGTACTCTAATGCACATGTCGGCATTTTTATTAAATATTGAATGTAAAGTTAACAAATGAATCAAAATTAGACAATCAAAATAATGGTGATCAAATTCATAAAAAATAAAAAACAAAATCACAAAATGATAACAATATATATCAACATCAAGTAGTTTTAATCCAAGCTAATTGAGATCGATGATAGATAAACTCAATGATAAATACAAGAAGGTTAAAATAATAATAATAATAATAATAATAATAATAATAATAATAATAATATAAAAAAATAAGATAAAAGAAAAGAAGGAGAAAAAAGGAAGGGGGAGATGAAGAGAAAAAAGATTAAAATGGATCATCTTGAACATAAAGATAAGAGTAATTTACACTCGCACCCCTGTGTTTTGCTTAAATTTCACCTGAAACCCCTCCATTTTTGCACCCTACAAAAAAACTATTTAATTGTTTAATTCATATTACACTTAAACCCCCTTCGTCTTAAACAACGTTAATAATTTAACAAAAATTAGGCACATGCTAGTCACATGACTTTTAATAAAATTTTATGTCTAAAATACCTTCATCTTCTTTCTCTCAACTTGAAAATATTTTAAGTCTCTTACTTCTTTTTTGTTTTTTCTATAATTAGGGTAAACCCAACTTTTTGTTGGACATGAATCCACCTTGTTAGTACGCAATGTTAACACCCTTCCTCTTATCCTTTGTTGAAGAAACTTTGTATACAGGATTTTTGTATTAGATTAAGTATTTGAATACTAACATGCATATGAACTAAATTTTAATTATCAACAAACATTTTTAGCACATCATGATGAGTCTTAAGGGAAAAAAATTTACTATTAGCAGTGGAACAAAATCACAAAATAAAACGTGACATGATGGCAAGTTTAAATCATTAGCAATGTTGTTCACACAGTCACGTGCGTTGAACATTTCAAATTTATCAGGATCAACATTACATATCTCACTTGTTTCGCCCTGTTGGTCTGTAAAGTGGATCAAAATATCCACGTTGCCTGGTTTAGGACCCATGTATTTCAGTTCATCCATTGTGTTTATGTGGTCACAAACATCACTATTTTAATCAACAATAATAAACAAATGATTTTCAGTTCATCCATTGTGTTTCGTGGTCCCAAACATCAACACTATTTTAATCAACAATAATAAACAAATGATTTTCAGTTTATCCATTGTGTTTCGTGGTCTCAAACATCAATATTATTTTAATCAACAATAATAAACAAATGATTTTTAGTTCATCCATTATGTTTCGTGATCCCAAACATCAACATTATTTTAATCAACAATAATAAACAAATGATTTTAAAAATCATAAGCGATCCCAAACTGGTTCCCCATTGAAACCCCATTCATAAATAAACAATCAAAATTCAATAAATAATCTTAAAAAGTAACTTATATACAAGGTCCAATGGTCACTTACAAGCATAACCTAACGTGAATAGAAATCGTGGAACAAGAAGAGAAATAAAGCGTTCGTGAACGTCGAAGAGGAAGACAAATGGAGGCACTCGTAACGTCGGAAAATGGAAGAGGAACAGGGGAGAATTCGCGAACTTGAAGGGGAACAATGGAGAATTCGCGAATTAGAAGGGGAACAATGGAGAATTCTTGAACTCGAAGAAGAACGATGAAGAACTCGCCAACGGTGAAGAAGAATGGAACGTGAACGTCGTGAGAGAAAGAGGAACTCGCATCCTCTGCATGCTGAAGAAGAACTCGCCAACAAGAGAAAGATGAATAGTACTCACGAATGGTGAAAAGAAATGGAACATGAATCCTAAACTCTGAAACTAATTGAGAGGGGATAATTTGGGTTTTTCAATTAAAATGTAAGGACAATTTTGTCTGCTCACATATTTCAATTGATGTTAGTTAAATGCGTTAATAGATAGGGGTAAAAGTAATGTGCTAAAGGGAGGGATATAGGGTGAAATTTAAGCAAAACACAGGGGGTGCAAGTTAATTTACTCTAAAGATAACGAGTCTAACCCTCCACCAAGTTTATAACTTTTCTCCATTCCGTCTTAAGACGCACCATCCGCCAATCTATATCTCACTTCATTAAGTCTTGTTTAACTACCTTTTCCCAGGTAAATTTCGATCTACATCTACTTCTCTTTATGTCGAGCTTTTGGTAAAACTTTTTGTACTTACGGGAGCATCCAGATGTTGTCTCATTACGTACCCAAACCACCTCAATCTATGTTCCCTCATCTTTTCACTCACTAGTACTACTGTTACTTTTCGTTGAATATCTTCATTTCTTATCTTATCCATCTTCGTATAACCACACATTCACCTTAACATCCTCATTTTTGTTACCCCTATTTTATGCTCATTTTTCCTATGTGTTGGCCAACATTCAACTCCATATAACATTGCAGGTCTTACAGTTATTCTATAATTTTGCAATTACACAACAACCCCGATGCACTCCGTCATTTCATCCACTCTGCTCTGATTCTATGATTTACATCCTCATCAATCTCTCCAAGTTTTTTCAAAATTGATCACAAGTTTCTAAAAACATCTTTCTTGGGTACCTCTTGACTAAGTAGATGCACGAGCTCTTGATCACCATCTCTTACTAGTGAAAACTCACATTTCATATACTCAGTCTTGCTCCGACTTAATGTGAATCTTTTATACTCCAAAGTGTTTCTCCACAATTCAAGTTTCCTATTAACACCGTCTTTGGTCTCATCAATAAACACAATATCAACTGCAAAAAAATACATCACAACACTTCTTCTTAAATATCTTTTGTTAGTTCATCCATCACTAAGACAAAGAGATAAAGACTACAAGTCGAACCTTGGTGTTCACCTACCGTGATAGAAAAATAATTTAATCTTTCATTATAAGTTTTCACATATGTGTTAGCTCCATCATACATTTTTTTAATTGTATTTACATACTTTAATGATATTTTTTTTCTTCTCAAGAGTATAGCATAAAATTTTTCTTGGAACCATATCATATACTTTTTCAAAATCTATGAACATCATATGTAAGTCTTTCTTTTTTTCTCAATACCTTTCTATTAATTGTCACATCAAGAAAATGACTTCCATGTTATATCTTCCTGACATAAATCCAAATTGATTTACAAAAACCTTGACATCTCTCATCAAGCGATGTTCAATAACTCTCTCTCACAACTTCATAGTATGACTCATAAGCTTAATGTCTTTATAATTAAAATAATTTTGAAAATCTCATTTGTTTTTGTAATAAAGGGCTTCAAAAAAGAACAATGTATTAAAAACTGTGGAAAATCTAACGGAACAAAATAATCAAAGTCACTTTACTTTTATAGAATTACAGTAACTTGTATACCCTTTAGCTATCACTGCCTTTACAAACGGAAGAAACCTCATTCATTCGTAGCCTAAACTAAACCAATTAATTATTATTAGACCTTATCATCTAATTTGTCATTTACAAGTGGAAGCAACTCCATCTTACTCCTAGGAGTCCTTGGTGTACGAGGAGTTCCTGGAACTGGTGGCTGTTGGGAGAGCATATGCCTCACATAACCATAGAATGTACATCCAACAAGTGTCACGGCACATCCAACAGAATTTAAATATGATATGGGGTTCCTAAAAATTAGCCAAGAAACAAGGACAGCAACAGCAACCTGCACAAAAAAAGCATGATTATTATTGTCAATTAGAAAGTGCATGCTAATTGGGGAGAAGGGAGAATAAAGAGATGGAAGATGAAAGGGAAGGAAAATAAGGTGGCGCTTGATTTGAGTGTTTTCTGATTTTAATTTCAAAGAAAACAGAAAACAAGAGTGATGCTTAAAATTTAGAAAAAAATTTCTCTGAAAATATTTTCAAAAACAGGTCCAAAAATGAAAATAACATCAACATTTTCAGTATTTTTTGAAGAAGTGAAAATGCAGTGACAACATGATAAGTATTTGCTTTGTAAATCAAAATAAACTTGTTTTCTAAATCTTGAAAATTTGAAAATAAAAACAAAAAATAAACACTCAAATCAAGCACCACCTTAAAATAGCTAAAATTCATCTTCTTCCATTTTTGCCACCCCTCCAATATTGGGGGCGGGGGAGGGGAGGTCTGCAGAGGAGGAAAAATCTTTAAACTTTCTGGACTATGCTACAAAATTATACTTAGTTTGAATACTTAAGATTAATGGTTTTATTTTTTATCTACTTGCAAGGGTATTATTTTGTTTTTCTTGCAAACCAAACAAGAAATCCCTCCCCTTCCTTCCTTCTTTCAGACCAATCAGTACACTGGTGATTTACATGTAATGTTGAAGTGTAGAATTCAACAGAGTATACGAAACTATGGAGTAAGGGATTTATGACGCAGAAAGTAACACAAAAAGTGCATTTTCAAGGAACAATGACAATGTGGCTACAATGTCTCCAGTTATTTGATAGGATGGGCTTAGAGAGACCCAAATAGGTAGATTAAATATTAGATGACTTAGGTATTATCCTTTTTATATTATTCACTTTTATTTTATATTTTCTAAGGTTAAATGAGGACACTTGTATGGTTGTTATTGACAACCACTAGGCTATATATTGTATCCCTCATTTGGTTATTATGATCAATGAAGAATATCAATTTTATGTTTTAAAAAAAAGGATAATACCTAAGTCATCTAATATTTAATCTACCTATTTGGGTCTCTCTAAGCCCATCCTATCATTATTAAATAGGAAAATATGAAGAGTTTCTCAAGCAATACATGAATGAACCAAAGGAAAACAAAATCATGAACACGAAAGACCAACTAATATAGTAGCTTGAAGCATTTGATTCATTTCAGCCTGATAGAACTCACCTTAAGGTTTCCAGCAACATTAAATGTAACAGCAGTGGTGGAATGAATCACATAAAAAATGGAGAAGTTAAGGCAAAACGCCAAAACTCCCGAGCTGAAAATGATGATCAGAGCTGACCAAGGATATGGATGAGTACTTAGCCACTCAAGAACTCCATTGCCTTCAAGTAACAGAGCTGGTATTGCCAAGATCATGGTTGCAAAAGGGGCCATGTAATAAACGGTATTTATGCTAAAAGTACAAAAAAGAACAATTAGCATATGTACTGCAGAAAAATAATGCCACAACAATGCAGAGAATCAGAATGTACACAAGAACAGAATAAAAGAAGGTATAGCAAAGCTAAGGCAAAATCAGGTAAAAAAAGGGAATGGTAAATATCACCACTTACCCAGCAGCAACACTTTCCTTTTTCTTTTAAAATTAATGGATAAAATAAGATGCAAGAAAAAAAAAACGTGAGGGGATTTTGATCTGAAATGTACTCATAGATGTTAAAACAGAGACAATCTATCTAGTAACTACAATGGGAAAGATTTTCATACTCCTCCAGGTATTTGATTGAAACCTTTGGAAGCTAATTGACACAAATAGAGGCTAAAGCAAGATCCACATGTAGCATAAATCTCTTATTTTTTCAATCAAGGAATTAAGAGAATGTTCCAATTATTAGTCCATTTAGGGTACAATAATGGGAGAAAAGAAGATGAAAGCATTTCCTCCCACTGAGTTATGTACACCCAACGTCTACCCAAACTCATGTAGACATGTAGACGTAGTTAACCACATATGACAGTCAATAACCTCAGGACACCATTAACCACTTGTGAGACAAAGTTAATCACCATTAGACATTGCAATAACCTCATGACACTATTAACCTCATTGATAACAATTACAATCATATTCAATTACTCATAACCATCTAATCCATCCATGTATAAATCCAATCAATCTATCATGTTAAGAAAAAGTAAAAACTAATCATTTGGTTGGATTGGATCACCACCATTTCTTGTTGGACAGATAATGAATAATCCAACATATATTGTAATCCATTAGATCAAGTAATCCAAAGTTCATTGGTTGGGATATAGGTCTTTAAGGGGACACGGGTTTTGGAAAGGTGTTTGAATGAAAAATGGATAGAAATATTGACTAACAATTTTTTTTATATAAAATTCAGAAAATATTGACTAAGGCATAAAAAGTTTGCACCTATCAAATTTGTATCCATGCAACAGAGACTCTGCAAGGATAGTCTTTGTAGATGTAGCCAAACAGCCAAGTAAGGCAGCACAAAACCCAAATGCATTAAAGCTAAGCTCTGTAACAGATGTGAGAAGAATCCCTCCAACAATGGGTATAAGAGAAGCCCAAATACGCCAGTCAAAATATTTCCTCCAAACTAGCCATTGCAAAACAACTGCGGAAGTTCACCAAGATCAGATGAAAATGTCCTTCAAATCACAACATAAAGCAGAACCAACTAATGAATCTTGCCTGTTGTTGCAGGGGTGAATGATTTTATTGTCTGCATAAAAGAAACCGGTATGTATCGTAGGCTCACATTCCCCAGCACAATGTTAATACAGAACACAAATGACATAGGAAAGATTCTTCTCCAGCGATCTTCAGGGTCAACAGTTATCAGTGGTTTAAGCTTCAGCACCTTAATCACCACATATCCTCCAATGGCCGAGCAGATAAAGTGGATGCATGATACCGACAATGGAAACTTGAAATCCAATTTCTGTAAAAGCGAAAAAAAATAAAAAAAATAAAAAAACTTACATTTAAAGGATTTGTTACAATCCATAAAAATTGAGGACTTGAGCAGATGTGGAGGGAGCAATGAAGAGTGAACCTTTTTCCTAAAAATGGAAAAAGAACATAAAAGATCTAAACAATCTGGGGATCAACATCATGCAAGCTCCTAATTAACAAATATAAACAAGAAAAACTCATTCCACACATCTTTGTCATTGCAGAAACTTTTAGGCCACAATTTAATTTTTGTCCCTACTAAATCACACTCACACAGTCTTGATCATTTTATTTCGTTTTAAGGGCACACTATATATGTTCTGGTTACACACATTGACGCTCAAGGCTTAACTAAACAATCTAAGGAGTTATACAAGTGGAAGACAACTCTAACCTCATACTAGCTAGCTTTTGGGTTGAAGGCTCAAGACAAAACTCTATGATATATCATTAACAGTGTTGTTAAATGGCGGTGCCATGGCCGCTATGGCGGAATGGCAGGGCGGATTTTTTGCCAACTGCCATAGGCTATTTGTGAAGGGAGGCCTGCTATGGCAGCATCATAGGCCACAATGGCATGCATGTCTATATGGCAGAATTTTGGCCTTCTACAATATTCCACCATCCGCCATTGATAACATTGATCATTAAACAAAATCACTCCTTAGACATTGCACGGACCTAGCTTAATGAAAAGACCAAAGATGATGTACAATGCTATAACAAAAAAGGGTATGCAGCTTCTGAAATTTCCTTATATCAAGTTTTTGGGCTTCAACATGCTAAATTCCTGACGGGTGGATCTTATCAAAACTCCAGAGATCATAAAAAATATTCAGATACAAACCCACAAACAGGCAAAAACAAATAAAGCTCCTAAAACGGTCCTCACCCAAAATAATATAGTAAATTTGTAATATCATTCCTCGTTGTCTTGAAATAAAATTACATAAAAGAGAAACGTTATACACCCCTTTAAACACACTCTCTGTTCATTAAAAATGACAAAATTTGGTGAGTCCCACATCATATTTAATGAGTCTCTCCTGATTTTTTAATTTTCAATCTGTGTTAAAGAGTGTGTTTCTAGCCCTCATCTTACATAAAATGATCAGAAAAAAAGACATAATTATGAAGGACTTTGGATCAAACAAGAGGGGAGGAAGAAACAATAAAAAAAAGTGTGAATAATTATTATAAGAATTGGGTAAAGAAATAACAAAAAGAGAGAACCTGGAAGATCCACTTGTTGATGATAATGACAGTGACATTGAAAGCCCACCATTGAAGTATTGCCAAGAGAGATCTAAACACGCTCCATTGGCAAATAACCCCTTCTTCCATCACCCAACCCAGATGGTTTCGGAGCCTCCACAACCTCAGAATTTTCACGAAGAGAGAGAAAAACGAAACAGTGTTCGCTTACGATGAAGAAAAAAGGAAGAAGAACCTTCTTCCACTCTGAATATTGGGTGATTTGGGACACTAATAACTGTTTTTTATTTAATGGGATAATGTATAATCCTAGACGTTTCTTTCTCCGTGTCTCCTCGTATGTTTCTTTCTCTTCGTGTTTAGTGTCTTATGTTACCCAATGCTTTTGTGTGTTACCGGGGGGGGGGGGGGAAGGTCTGGGACGTTTGGTCAAATCTAATTTAATAAACCTATAAATATTCTGTTTTCGATCAAATTCCGCATTCCACTTAAAAAAAGTTTTAAATGCTTTTGTAAATTTTCTTATTTTTCTATATATAGAGAATAATTTAAACCCTCTTTTATTTATAAAATTATTAAATAAAAATAGCTATTATTTTAAATATAGTTATTATTTTAATTAGAATGGTCGAATTGTTCATGTAGGGTTTTAGGTGTAATTTTGGAATTTAATTGAATAACGGGTAGAGAGGTAATTTCACTTCATTTCATTAAAAATAATTTTCACATTAATAAAATATTTCTAGTAGTATATTTTTATTTTAAAAATATAGATTATATAACTTTAAAATTTTTTTCTAAGCTGAAAAGGCTTTGGTTGAATATACACTGTTAATTAGAGGTATTATTTTGGTCATTTGACTTAAAAATTCAAAATAAATTCTAATAAAATTTCTAAAACTACATTATTATTATTATTATTATTATTATTATTATTATTATTATTATTATTATAAAGTTACAATAAGGTTTTCCTAGTTTTAAATATTTTATAGGTTAAAGGTTTGTTAGGTGATATTGTAGGTATTTTAGTAATTCTATACACAACTTTAGGAGCTTGTAGGAAAATTTTAAAAAAGTATTTAAATATTATAGTTAACATTCTAAGTGTAAAAAAAGTTTTTACAATTTTTGTGCAGTGTTATTTTGGTTGAAATTATAATTCTAGTTAATTTAATGACGTTAGGGGCTTTTTGATAAATTTCTAAGTTATGGTTTGGAAAAATATTTAAAATCATACGGACAATACTCGATAATTTGAAGCCAATGAATGATGTACATTAGAATTATCAAACTCCTTTTAAATTTTAAAATATAATTTGTTTAATAATTCAATAATAAAGATTGGTGGAAAAAAAAAGTTACACTATTAACCTATTATAAATTATTTTACTGACAACTCTTAAGATAATAATCATAAAATCAACAAATTTTTCATCCTCGACAATTGGAAATAAACGACATTATAAAAAGACGTTTGCAGATATTAGTGTATGTATTATATACACATTTCATGAAATTAGAAGAAATTTTGTAAAATTTATTAAATTTGAATTATAATATATATTTATGTTATTGTATTGTTTGGATCATAATATATATGTGTTGCCAAATTGAATGATAAAATAATGAAAATCATAACAATTCTATGGAATAATTATATATTTTTAAGAATTTAAAATATTGTTTTTTGTAGTTGGACAGGAAATTTTTTTTAAGGTGATAAAACATCACAATTTTTTTAATGTTGATTACACAAAAACCTAATATATATATATAATATTTATAATAAATATAATTATATATGTATATATAATGTAATATAATTTAGGTTAATTAGTGTTAGACTCTTGGCAAGTGTATAAGTATCGTCGCAAGTTATAGAATTTATAAAAAATTGTCTCCATAGAGACTTGTATTACTTAATTTATCCAAATAAAATATAATAGTTCAATAGTTATGAACAATGAGTATAAGCGAAATTTCATGTGAAATAACACAAAATACATATGTAAAGAAAATATGGAAATAACAGATTTAGTACGTTGAATTTACGGAAACTAATAAAGTGATTTTAATAAATTCAAGAAAAGTGTAGGATTGAATTTCATCCTTCATACCCTTAGTATCCAATTAACATTATCATGTATAAATCATTTTCTATCATTAGTGATGCACACGTTAAATCACCCCAAATCGATCCCTCGCATTTGAGAATTCTAAGGATAGTTATCAAATATCGATCCCTCGCATAAGAAATAAGTATCTCAGCTTTACAATCAGAATCTCGTGTTGTTTGCAATCAAAACGTTATGCTCTATTCCTAGCAACGTAACGTAATGAGTAAAATCATTCAGTTCAAATTCTAAGTGTACTTTCCAGTTAAACTTAGAATTCAATTTCATGAAACTAGTGATCAAGTAGAATTAAGCATTAAGAACATAATGAAATCACCAATAAAAACAGTATAAAAGATTCATGCATATAACAAATATTAAAAGAGATACATAAGGGTACGAATATTACATCCAATCCTTAGGAGAAATTTAACTTGTTGCTTATAAAGCTTAGAATTTTCATAAGCTTGAAACCTTAATTCCTCCAATTCATGAAGTTGGAGCTTCCTGTGTTCATCAACTGTATTTGGATCAAAATTTAGAAATTCAATGCCCAATAAGCTTTGTGTTCTAACTCAACAAGTAGATGACAAGATTTGCCATTGACCATATGGAAGGGCATGAGTCCTGTAGGAACTTTGTATGTTGTTCTGTATACCCACAGAGCTTCATCTAACTTTTGAGACCAATCCTTCCTTGATTGAGCAACTGTTTTCTCCAAGATCTTTTTGATTTCTCTATAAGAAACTTTAGCTTGCTCATTGGTCTGAGGATGATAAGGTGAGGCTACCTTGTGTCTAACACTATAGTGTTGGAGAACTTCTTGAGTTGGACATTACAGAAATGAGATCCTCTATCACTTATCAACACTCTTGGTGTACCAAACCTTGAAAATATGTTTTTCTTTAGGAAGCGAATGACGGTCTTTGCATCAGAATGTTGTATAACTATCGCTTCCACCCATTTAGTTACATAATCCACAACCAATAAAATGTATTCATTTGAGTAGGATGATGAAAATGGACCAATCAAATCTATCCCCCAACAATCAAAAGCTTTAACCTCTAGAATGTCCTGTAGTGGCATTTCATTCCTTCTGGAGATTCCACCTGTTCTTTGGCAGTTATCACACCTCTGGACATACTCATTTGCATCTTTAAACAATGTAGGCCAATAAAATCCAGACTGGAGAACTTTTGCAGCAGTCCTCTCTCCATTGTAATGACCTCCATAAGGTGAAATATGGCAATGCCACAATATGTTTCTTGCCTCCTCCTAAGTTACACATCTTCTCAGGAGATTATCTGCTCCAATTTTAAAGAGGTATGTGATATCCCACACAAATTATTTAGCATCCCTGAAAAACTTCTTTCTCTGGTGCCAAGTGTAATCATCAAGAATTGCATCAGCCGCTTTGAAATTAGCCATCTCTGCAAACCATGACCTTTCTGAAATGTTGAATAGCTTTTCATCAGGAAATTCTTATTGAACTTCAGGACCTTGTGTGGTTACTTCATCACTAGTAAGTCTGGAAAGATGATCAGCTACATGATTTTCACTCCCCTTCTTATCCTTGATTTCTAGATCAAATTCCTGTAAGAGTAGAACCCAACGGATAAGTCTAGGTTTAGAATTAGCTTTGACTAGCAAATATTTTATAGCAGCATGATCAATAAAAACTACAACCTTAGATCCTATCAAATAAGATCTAAATTTTTCCAAGGCATACACTACTGCAAGCAATTCTTTCTCAGTTGTTGCATAATTAATTTGAGCTTCATTTAAAACTTTGCTTGAATAATGTATAACATGGAAAACTTTATTTTTCCTTTGACCCAAAACTGCTCCTACAACATAATCACTTGCATCACACATTATTTCAAAATCAAGTGTCCAATTTGGAGTAGTGATTATAGGTGCAAAGATCAGTTTTGTTTCAAAGTGTCAAAAGCTTTTAAACAAGAATCATAAAAATGAAATGGAACTTCTTTGTTCAAGAGATTGCTCAAAGGTTTGGCAATCTTAGAAAAATCCTTGATGAACCGCCTGTAAAATCCAGCATGTCCCAAAAAGCTTCTAATGCCTTTGACATTTGTCGGTGGAGGCAATTTTTCAATGACGTCTACCTTGGCTTTGTCAACTTCAATGCCATGAACAGAGATCTTGTGACCCAATACAATTCCTTCAGTTACCATAAAGTGGCATTTCTCTCAATTGAGCACAAGATTTGTTTCAATACATCATTTCAAAACAGTATCCAGGTTATAAAGACATAAATCAAATGAAGAACCAAAAACAAAAAAAAAAATCATCCATGAATACTTCAATACTTTTCTCAACAAGATCAGAAAAAATAGCAAGCATGCATCGTTGAAATGTAGCAGGTGCCTTACAAAGATCGAAAGACATTTTTCTATAAGCAAAAACACCGAAGGGACAAGTAAAAGTTGTTTTCTCTTGATCTTCAGGATTAACATTAATTTGATTATATCCTGAATAACCATCAAGAAAACAGTAAAATTTCTGACCTGCTAGTCTCTCCAGCATTTGATCCATGAAAGGTAATGGAAAATGATCCTTTCTAGTGGCTTTATTCAGCTTCCTGTAATCAATACACATTCTTCAACCCATAATAATACGTGTTAGAATAAGCTCATTTTTATCATTTTTAATAACAATTATACCACCTTTCTTGGGTACTACCTGTATAGGGCTTACCCACTGGCTATCTGGAATGGGATATATCATTCCCGCCTCCAGTAGCTTGACTACCTCTTTTCTGACAACTTATTTCATGGTTGGATTAAGACGTCTCTATCGCTGAGCTACAGGTTTATAATATTCTTTCATTAAAATTCTATGCATACAATAAGGACTAATACTTGTTAGGTCTGATAAGGTACAACCGATGGTGTCTTTATTTTTCTGCAAAATTTGTACCAATTTCTTTTCTTTTTTTTTAGAAAAATTTGCATTAATGATCATTGGTTTTGGGGAATCACCTGCGAGAAAAATATATTTTAAATGTGGAGGTAATACCTTGAGTTCCAGCTTTAATTCCTCTTTTTGCTTATCTTCCTTTAATTCTTCAAAGAAAGATTGGTGATAAAGAATTTCTTTGCAAGAATGTAGTTGTTGAAGACACTTTGATCTTTCCTTATCTTCACATTCATCTCGATCCGTCTTTGAATGCTTCGATTAGTGCTTTCTCTAAACTATCTTTTCTATGAATCAATCTTTTAGAGTCAGAGATTACCTCATTAAAGACATCTATTCTGAAATCCTGTCTTTTATCTATAGGATGCTTCATGGCTTCAAGGACATTAAATTGCACTTCATCATCTTGCACCCTCATAGTGAGTTTTCCTTCATCAACTCAATCAAGACCTTAGCAGTCTTCATGAAAAGTCTACCAAGAATCAATGGAACTTCACTGTCCTCATCCATATCCATCACTACAAAGTCGATTGGAAAGAAGAATTTGTCAACTTTCACTAACACATCTTCAATAATGCTAAAAGGATGCTTAATAGTTCTGTCAGCTAGCTGCAAAGTCATCCTTTTTGGTATGATTTCTACTTCTCTTATCCTTTTGATCATAGACAAGGGTGTGAGGTTAATGCTTGCACCTAAATCAAGAAGTGCATTTCCGACTGATAATTTCGCAATAGTCACAGGAATTGTGAAACTATCAGGATCTCTGGATTTTTCTGGAATGGTCTTTTGGATAATTGCACTACAACCTGCATCCAACTCTATTGTTTCATCATCCATGTATCTTTTCTTCTTTGTAAGTAGATCCTTCATGAATTTGGCATATGTTGACATCTGCTCCAATGCTTCAGAGAAAGGAATGTTAATCTGCAGTTGTTTTAAAATATCTAAGAAGCACTTGTACTACCTTTCCTTTGCTTTCTTTGAAGGAGCATGTGGATAAAGCATATGCTGAAATGGTAGAAGAGTTAGCACAACTTTACCTTTATCAGTTATTTGTTGCTTTGATTTCTGCTTCTCTTCTTCATTTACTATTTTCTCTTCAACCTTTTCTTTAGTCACCACTTCATCATTTTTTTTCTACAATTCCTTCATTTTTCTCTTTTTATCATCCTTCAATCCAACCACAGTCCCCCTCCTTGTTGTGATTAACTTACATTGTTCCTTTGGGTTGACTTGTGTGTTTGCTGAGAAAGATCCACCTCCATGCTCAAAATTTTGTTTTGCAAGTTGTCCTACCTGAACTTCAAGATTTTTGATGGAAGCATCAATATTCTTTTGATTGGTGATGGACATCTGCATAAACTGAGTGAGAGTGTCTTCCATTTTTGACAATCTATCAGGCTGAGCTTGTTGTTGAGGACCCCTATTTGAAGGACCTGTATAAGAATTATTAGAAGGACCTGCATATGAGTTGTTAGTGGGACCTGCAAAAGAAGGGTTAGTGGGAGCAGTATATGCATTGTTATTTTGTCTCCAACCATACGGTTGATTTGAACCTGGACCACCTCGGTAGCCTTGGTAATTTCCTTGATAATTCTGTTGAGGTATGGTCTGATTCTGCAAATAATGAGTCTCTTCTTCTGGTTGACAATCACCAGGTGCTGGACAATGGCCATTTTGGTGTTCTACACCACATAAATCACATCTCAAAATTTGTTGAACTTGATGAGTTGTATGTGTTTTCTATAATCCTTCTTGCTGAATTTGTTGAGGAAGTTGACCTATTTGTTTGGTTAAGGCCTCTAGTTGCTGAGTTAACAATTTATTCTGAGCTAAAATGGCATTTTGAGTATCCCACTCCATTATACCTTTCCTCAGCATCAGAGATCTATTATGGTGAGATTGGTAGTCACTAGCTGCTATGGAATCAATGATTACAATTGCTTCCTCCAGACTCTTTGACATCATAGTACCTCTAGCTGAGGCATCAAGAATCATCTTTGTCTAAGGTCTCAAACCACTGTAGAAAATATGTAGTTGTGCAGCATCATCAAAATTGTGGTTTGGGCACCTCCGTAGTAATGATCTGAATCTCTCCATGTTTCACCGAGAGGTTCATCTGCTCCTTGGGAAAAAGTAGCAATTGTTGATTTTGCACTTATGAATCTAGATGGAGGAAAGAATCTAGTAATGAATTTTTCTTCCAATTCTTCCCAAATGTTGAGACTTTTGTTTGGTTGGGATTGAAACCAAGTTTTTGCTTTGCATGTTAAAGAAAATGGGAAAGCTCTGAGGTAAACAGCTTCAGCATCTTCGTTAGAAGCTCCCATGGTATTGCATAGTTCCATGAAAGTAGACAAGTGTGTGTATGGATCCTCATGATCCATTCCAGCAAAGGGATTAGACTGAGTAATGTTGACTTAAGTTTCACAATTTTATTGTTGAAAGGAGGAATGACTATGCTATTATAATGCTTCGGTCCTTGTTGGTAAGCATAGTCACCTAGAGTCCTCCTTGGCGATCTATTTCCTTCTCCCCCTCGATCAGCCATACTATTAAGTACATGTGGCTTTTATGGTGAAGGAGAATCAAAAGAAGTTTCACCTGGTGGCTTATTGGCTTCTTGTTTCTTTTTCTTCTTGTTCTTCCTTTCTATTTTGATAATTTCTGGATCAAATAAAGATTTATCTATAGAGAACTTACCTTGAATAAAGGAAAAATAACAAATTACAATATCCCGTAAGCACCAAGGTTAATAAATTTTAACAAAAGAAAATTTATACAAAAATCAAAGTAAAATAAAAAACAAAAGTAAGAAAAAGTCCTTTAAAATAAAAAACAAAAGTAAGAAAAAGTCCTACTAAACTGAAAAATTAAATCTAAAAGAACTGAGTAAGCGATTCAAGTCCCCGGAAATGGCGCCTAAAACTTGTTAGACTCTTGGCAAGCGTACTAATGTCGTCGCAGGTTACAAAATTTATAAAAGATTGTCTCCACAGGGACTTGAGTTACTCAGTTTATCCAAATAAAATTTAACCGTTCAATAGTTATGTACAATGAGTATTAAGTGGAATTTCATGTGAAATAACAGAAAATACAGATGTAAAGAAAATACGAAAATAACGGATTTAGTGCGTCGAATTTACAGAAAATTACAGAAACTAATAAAGTGATTTTAATAAATTCAAGAAAAATGTAGGATTGAATTTCATCGTTCATACCCTTAGTATCCAAATAACATTACCATGTGTAAATCATTTTCTATCATTAGTGATGTACACGTTAAATCACCCCAAATCGATCCCTCGCATTTGAGAATTCTAAGGATAGTTATCAAATATCGATCCCTCGCATAAGAAATAAGTATCTCAGCTTTACAATCAGAATCTCGTGTTGTTTGCAATCAAAACGTTATGTTCTATTCCTAGCAACGTAACGTAATGAGTAAAATCATTCAGTTCAAATTCTAAGCGTACTTTCCAGTTAAACTTAGAATCTAATTCATGAAACTAGTGATCAAGTAGAATTAAGCATTAAGAATAGAATGAAATCACCAATAATAATGGTGTTCGTGACGTTCATCACGCACATGTGTCATCTTCATATTGCTAAATGGATGAATATGGTGATAATGTGACAAGAAAAATACAATCAACTTGACATGGTCGTAGACTAAAAGGAGGACAACCATAATCTATTGAACAACAATCGAAAAAAAGACCATGACACTACACAAAAAGACCTACACCTAGAACATCTTTCCACAAGTAAACTTTTTCCTTTAAATATAAGTAACATATTGTATCTTTATTTATAATATTATGAACAATTTCAAATATTTTTGAATTATCCAAATTTATTATTATAATTATAATTTAAAATAACTTTTATTTAAATACTCTATTTTACAAAATTTTTAAAAAACGAATAGCCATTAAAGATTAAATAAAATAAAGAGTCAAAATGATCACTACAAAGGCAATTTTGGTTTAATATTAAAAAATTAAATTAAAATCACCTAAGCACCAAGTCAATTAAATTAACTTAAAAAATTCAAAACAGTAAAATCATCCACATGTGCATAACATTTTCATAAAAAAGTAACAAAAGGAAAAATCGTCTAACTTAAAAAATTCAAAACAGTAAAATATCCTCACGTGCATAATTTTTTCATAAAAAAGTAACAAAAGGAAAAATCGTGTTTGCTAGTTACAATTTATTTATTCTCGTAATTAATTAGAAAATACTCATTCTAGTCATTTTAAAAAATTCAAAATTAAAATTACACCAAAATGGTAAAAAAATGCCTCTTGTCCCTCTTCTTTTATATATTTTGATTTTGAATTTCATTTAGGCATTGTCGACTTAGTCTTGACGCGCGTGTCAGGGCGGGATCTTCCCTGCTGAAAATCGTCCCTCCCCTCCCTTCCTTCCCTTCACAGTTCACACTCGCAAGCCTTCACTGCGCTTCCCCAACTTCTCTCTCTCTCATAAAAAATCTCTCTCTCCATGGACGAATCCTCGCTGCAACTCGTCTCCGAAATCGGAAGACACCTCGCTCACCGAACTCGTCCCAACAAAGACTTCTTAGTCAAATCCCTCGGAGTAAGCTTCGCCTTCCCATGCTTTTGTTGCCTTCTCTCTCTCTCTCTCTCTCTCTCTCTCTCTCTCTCTCTTTCTCTTTTAAACGCGTCACTTGCGCCATTATAATGCATTTTCCACTCGTTTTTTTTTTTTTTTTGAAATTGATAATAATTTGTAAGCATGTTCGTGATTTCTGTGGTTTGCCGATGAATTTGGAGTGCGTTGAGCTAGGTTGTTATAGAAAATTGGTAATAGATTTGTGCGTGAATTCGTATTCCGTAGTTTGAGTTACCATGACATGTTGGAAGGAGAGATAAGGTGCGTTGGATGGTTAAAAGAGAGAAGGGAAGAGGGGAAAGATCACAGGTTCGATCCTCTTTGCTAACAAAACTAACATTCTAGCATACTAACATTTGCCGATAAAAAAACAAAAACAAAACCATGACATGTTGAATTTGGTTACTTCGTGATTAGCTAGATGGTTGCCGGTAGTCGGATAATTGGTTACTTTTCTATGAGTATATCAGTCACTTTGTCTCTCCATTGTAATCAATTTCAGTTTCCTCTCTAAAATGTTTTTCCGTGTTAGTGTTTAGCTTAGATGCTGGTATGCTGACAGAATTGTTATTGTTATGTTGTGCAGAAAGCTGCAAATGCTTTGGCTCTGATAAAGCAGTCTCCACAACCACGAACAGCCAAAGAAGTACAAGCTGCTAAGAAACAAGAAGATGCTTTAAAGCCCCTGGCAAATGCTGTGGTTTGTGGTGGTCTTCTTCAAAATGCAGATAAGGAAGTTAGGCTTCTGGTAGCCATGTGTGTCACTGACCTTTTTAGAATCATGGCACCTGTACCGCCTTTTGAAGACAAGCATTTGAGGGTATCCATTATGTGTAGCCTATTTAAAATATGTGCAGTCTTCTTTTTCCCTTTTTCTTATTTTTTTGTTTGTTATGTATGTAGGTCCTTGAGTGCTTTAGTTGTATATAACATTAATTTAGTGATTGTGCTGACTGCAGATGTATTTTTTTTTCTTAGGATGTATTTAAACTTATCATTAGTTTGTTTGAGGATCTAGCTGATACCGCAAGCCCATTCTTTTCAAAAAGGGTTAAAGTATTGGAGACAATGGCTCAATTAAAGTGTTGTGTGATAATGCTGGAGATTGACTGCATAGACCTGGTTCTTGAGATGTTCAATATTTTCTTCTCCGTTGTGAGGTTGAGATCTACCTCCTCTCTCCTTGTACTTATTATTTATTATTTTACTTGATTTCTTAGCTTGTTATCTAATCGGGGAAAATTCCTAGGTCTATTTATATGGGCACTATTCTGTGTCTGACTTGTGAGACAAAATTGTTAGTTTATAGCCTATAATGGATTTTCCATATTATTCATTAGTTGAATACATTAGCTGGTGGGAATTGGGAGGTTGTAGTTTAATAGCTGTAGTTGTTATTTCTTGTGCAGAAGCCATCCTTGGAAATATCAGAAATATGCAGTCCATTTATGATTGTTTATTTTAGTGGAATAGTTAATGACACCTAATCCACCTTATCTTTTTTGCAGAGATGAACACCTTTTGATTAGTGCCATGACTTCTATAATGATAAATATTTTGAACGAGAGTGAGGAGGCTTTTCAGCAACTATTGGAAGTGATTTTACAAAATCTTATAAAGCAAAATAAAGTAAGAGCTTTATTTTTATTTTTTTTTTTAATTTTAGTTTATACGTACTTTTCCTAATATTTTCTTCATGATAAACAAATGTTATATATATAAGCTTGGTGATTATAGATCAAATGTTGAGTCTTGAGTGTAATGCATTTTCATTTATTTTCCCTTTTTCATCCACAAGAATGTAGCTATTATCCACAAAATATTGTGCTTTATTGGTTTTTTAGTCAATTTGCTTAGTCTCTGTTATGTTTAAAGCCTTATACTTTGATTTGATTTTGTAAAGTCTGATCTGATGCAAATTATTGAGCAATTTGATTCTCGCTTTAATTACTGGGAATACCACTGTTCATAATTATGTAGTAGTAGTCAAACTTAGATGTCACAAGTTTTAATTTTGTCTATTCAAATGTTTTTGAGTTTGTTAAACACTTCTCTATCTTATATGAAACCAGATTGTCATTGTTTCAAAATCTCACTCCAACTGAACAACAGGATGCAATTTTCACTGCTGATATACTTGCTGCATCAGTCATCAAAACTTGTGCACAAGAGGATGAGCTGAATTCCCTTGTTTGTGGGTTTTTAACAACTTGCATACACAACAGAGATGCTATGGGCAGCGAGCTTAAAGAATATTACTATGAAATTTTCTCTAAAGTTTTCCAGTGTGCACCTGAGATGCTTCTTGATGTCATCCCAAGCTTAATTAAAGAATTATCGGTACATTACTTTATGTCAAAATGTTTAAAATTGTACATAAGATGAAACCAATTGTTTGAAATTACTTCATTTA